>LZPO01017300.1:808598-827213 GCA_001675575.1 Neotoma lepida | reverse complement strand
CCAGGGTTGCTCTCCTTACCCCAGGGTTGCTCTCCTTACCCCAGGGTTGCTCTCCTTACCCCAGGGTTGCTCTCCTTACCCCAGGGTTGCTCTCCACACACCCACTTTAAAGGCTTCCGTCTTCTCTTCTGCACGCTGCAGTAAGCACCACCCCACGGCATGCAGAGGAGGACCATGCATGTTAGAGTGGATCAGCTGACAAAGCTCCAGGTCTGGCACAAGGCAGACTCGCTCCCTGAGCCACTAGTGCCAGCCTCGCCTGGAGGTTTGATGCAGGTTTTGTCCTTACTCCATTCTTATTAAGTCAGAACTGATCTGCATTTTTTCAAGTACGTCCATGCTGGAGAAGCTGGAGATTGAATGTTCACTATGACCAGATAAATCTGCAGGGGCACCCTGGCAGAGAAGGGCCCACTTTCCGTGTGATCTGATTTCTGCAACCCATCTTTTGGGATTGCCTTTGGGCTGCATGCCCTGTTGCCTGCAGGGGGCAGCATGATCACTATGGTTTGTTCACCGGGCAAAGCTATGATTGCTAATTTTGAACATCATCAAATTTACTTGACATTGAATCCTCAGAAGAACCTGTAGGATAGCAGTTGTGTTCATTTTACAGGTATGGAGACATTTAAATGTTTATATGGCTCAGAAGTGACAGTGTCAGAGCTCAAACCCAAGTGGTTTCTACAGCATACTGCCTCCTGAGTAAGAAAGGATCCCTGGCTGAAGTTATTTGGGAGTGGGACTATGCATTATTTACCCACTCCCTAAGGTTCCAGTGACAAACCAAAACTTAATTCTACTGAAGTTCTCCCAGGGAACTAATGAGTTAATTGGGGCTAACTATAGAGCATGGGTGAGGAGTCACTGACAGGAGCGTGAGTGACCCCAAAGCAGCCACACTGGAGTCTTCACAAAGCATGGATGATGGCACTCAGGTGAGGGTCCAGTGTCTTCCTACCTCTTCCCATTGGGGACGTCAGTCAACAAACCCAGCTCTGGTGATCATTTGCAAGCAAGCACAGCTGCACTGAAGATGACAGCTGTTTTGCTCAGAGGAACATCAGCCCCAGAAAAACAGGAGGAGGATGACCAAAGAAATGAGGCCCNGTTGTCTGGTGGGTGGAGGCTGAGAATGAAGTGTTGATTGAGCTTTGTTAGGGACTGTGCGTCAAGAACGGATATGTGGTATGTGGACATCAAGTGCAGGCATCCTCTCCAATTAAAGGCAAGGTGACTGAGGTTCAGAGATGGGGAATTGGCTTGCCCACAGCCACAACTAGTGTGAGTATCTGTGCCTTCTAGTTCCAAGGATCATATGTCCACTTCTGATACCTAATGAGCACCTACTGTGTGCTAGCCATTAAAAATTCCCAATAGGGGCTGGAGAGATGGCTGAGTGGATAAGAGCACTGACTGCTCTTCCAGAGGACCCAGGTTCAATTCCCAGCACCCACATGGTACTCACAACTGTCTGTAACTACAGTTGAGTCTTAAGATGTGACCCTCGGCTACTGCTGCAGTGTCATGCCTGCCTCCATGCTCACGGCCACAATGGTCATGAACTCACCCTCTGAAAACGATAAGCCCCAAATAAACTTCCTTCTGTAAGTTGCCTTGGTCATGCTGTCTTAACACAGCAACAGAAAAGGAACTAAGACAAGCCTGGTGACAAAAGTCACACTCTCCGCTCAACACACCCCCTTTCTTACTAGGCAGGTGACCAAGGTTATCAGGATTGCACAGAAAGCGCTTTTATCCGCTGAGCTATCTCAGCAACCCATGGTCTTTGGAATCTTGTCATCTGAGTAAGCTCACTGTCTGCACCATTGCTATGATTCATTCAGACTAAACCAGTAACTGAGAAGCCCGAGCTTAGAGAAGTGGGGTGGTCTCACTGTCGATGGCAGCTTTCTTTCAGGCCAATTCCTGTTGAACCAGAAGAGGCAGGGTGCAACGGTGACAGTCATTTGGTAAGATTTCCTGGCACACTCAGCATAAATATAGGGCACATTCAAGGAAGCCGGATATCAGAACATCAGAGTCTTCACTGAAGTCAGAGAGCTCATGTTAGCAGAGCATGGGGGAAGGGAGAGGCTAGGCATTAGGAACAGAGAGTCTAACTGCCCAGTCTTTTCATTGATGGGAGGAACCCTAGGCAAGCAGCCTCAGTATTCTCTTGGCACAAAATTCAAACAACACCATCTCCTTTACTGCTGCTCACTTGGCCTTCTGCAGGGAGGGCCTCATCAGGCTTGACCTATAAAACCTCTGCTTCTACCTGCTTATTTCAAACCAGACCCTTTTGGGGGGTGTCTAAGAATCCAGGCAAGTTCTGAGAGTCCAGGCAAGTGTGGAGATGCAGTGTGATGCGGCGCCAAAAGAGGCATCTACAGAGAACGGGGGACCAGGAAAGCAAGTGGCACAGACTAACAGGAATGATATCTGCTCAAGGCTCAGGAGCATTAGCAGGAAGAAGCTCTCTGGGGGCAGCAGAGCTACTGGAAGGAGTGGTCAGGGAAAGCCTCTCACAGGGACCTGAGGAATGAGGGAGCTCCCTGAGGATGAGGAGGCCTGAGAGGTGGGAGTGATGGTGCTATCAAGGAATAGAATGTCAGCAAGTCCAGAACGGGGCAGTGGACGTGGGGAGGGGGCTGGGCCACAGGAACATAAACCAATAGCACTACTTTGGTTTTTCTCGTTCAACACCATGGAAGAATATTCTGTTAGAAGAGGTGATTTTAAAACATTTTAATGACAATCAAAATTCATAAAAAAGAAAACAAAATTGCTTTCCACTTTAAAAAAAAAATCATCACATGATAATACCCACTCGTGATGGGGATGGAGACCTCTGAGTCAAGTGGTCCTGCTGGAGCAGCCAGATATGTTTGCAGAGTGTGTGTGTGTGTGTGTGTGTGTGTGTGTGTGTGTGTAGTATGTGTTCATGCTAGTGAACAGAACTCAGCTATGTATTCACACACGCTAAACCAGTGTTCTATACTGAGCTCACCCTTTTCCTTCTCAAGGGTGTCTGCACACTAGAAACCTTGTAGGCCTCTTGCGTTACCCATTCTATTCTAAGTCTCACAGCTGGAGTAGACCAAATGTAAATTCTGAGGGGGAGGGGAGTTCCTGGTAAAGGCCATTCCTGGACTCCCACTCACAAGGCCTTGCTGTGAGGCCTTCCTTCAGGAGGCTGTGCTCCTCTTCGCCCGTGGCTTTGACTCCTGGCTTCTCTGACAAGCTGCCATCTGCCAGCGCTTCAGTCTTCAGGGTTGATGCTGCAGGGTCTTCGGAATTCCTGTCCATACTCGTGTATCCACTTGTTGGCCACTGGAGGAGAGCAGGGAGGGAGAGGGGGCTCAGCAGGGAGATGGCCACAGGGCTGTGCACTCGATCACAGGACAGGGGAGCACGGCCTAAAATCCTGCTGTTTGCCTAGCCTAGTCCCCGCCCAGCTGTGCACAGTCTGCTGCTTCTGGCATAGCAAACACATCATCCTGCAGAAATTCTCCAGCAGGTCTTGCTAATGGAATACTGATTGTCACATGTGTGCCATTTGGTCATTCTAAAAACCCCAGTGAAATTGAAGCCACTCCTGGGTAACAGGGAATAAAGAGTTTGCTTCTCCTGGTGTCCCTGTCAATGTGATAGCCATTTTCCACTTGCCTTTCTAGCTTCAGAATGAGGTGCTCTTGGACACACCTGCCAATAAACATGTCCGTCCACCATGAAGGAGTCCACCCATCTCTGCTGTTATGGCTTCTTGCCTAACCACTCCTTTGGGGCAGAGCTAAATGGAGGCAGCAGGTTTGATAGTGTTTGCTGTGATGCAGAGGGAAGGGAGGCACTCTGGTGTCTCATTCCTCTCCTATGTGCTCAGATGAAGCATCCTGACCAGGCTTGTAACCCTTTGCTGACACCTACTCTTCCCAGGCCCCGAATCTGCTGGGACACCTGACTGCTCATCTCTCCATGTCACTGGTCCTCAGCAGTACCATGAAGCCTTCAGAAGAGAGGCTCTGCTGTCTTCACCCACTCCCCATTTCACTTTTCCATGCCCCCTCACCCCATTTTCTCTCCCACAAAGACAGGCCTTACCCCACTTATCTCCTACGAGGACGGGACAGCCAGCATGAAGTGTGTCTCCATCCCCCTCTCCACTCCTGTGCAGATTCCACCAAAACAGTGCAGCGTTCTGAAAACGAGAGGGCCCAGCCCCGGGGGGTGAAGGGGTGGGAGGGTCAGCCCAGAATCCTGGACTTTTGGTGGGCATGTGAATAAGGACACAGAATTCGTGCCATTAAATAAGGAAACTCTTTTACCTCCATGCAGTTTGGAGCAAGCAGGCATTGAAAGGCATAAGAGGGTGAAAGTTGCCACTCTGGGGGTCACTGCCTCGTGGCCTGCTCAGCCCCAGGCCTGGGCTTGTGGAGACAAGCCACACCCGGCTCTGCTCTTGGGGAGCCCAAGAGAGGCAGAGGTGAGAGATGAAAGCAGAATAAGACAATGCGGCAAGTGCTGGGAGCCAGGCAAGCACAGGCTCATAGGGTCACTGCAGACAGACACCCAACAAGACCCACAGGGTGGAAGATATCGCCCACACAGCTAAAAGCAAATACACCACAGTCCTCCACCCATTGGGGCCTTGAAATTATACAAGTAAGAAGCAAAGTTAAGACTCAAGCCCCTGTGCTCTGACGCCATAGCCTATGTTCTTCCACGCACTGTTTTCCTAGCCACTCCCTAGGCTCCCCTTAACCATGGCCATTAGACTAGATAGAGCCAGGAAGAAGCACTGGGAACACGGCCGTGCCCCACTCAGGAGGCAGCAGGCACTGTGCTGGGGGCTTTAGCTCGGCCTCTCTAGTTCTTTTCCTTCCCGAGTTACTAAGGGCATGTTTGATCCTTCTGAAACCTGGAGGGAATAGTCACCTTCCAGCACTGGCACTCTGCAGAGCCACAGCTGTCACTGCTGTGTGTTGTCAAGGCTGTTACTCTCTGTGAGCTCTAGGGACAGGGTTCTAGACTTGCTCTGAGTCCTTAGTGCCTTAGCTCTGTGGGGAACTAGTTACTGTGGAGGATCTGAGGGACCCTCAGTGACAAGGAACACAGGCCCGTCATCATCTACTGTAACAGACATGGAAATAAAACAACAAATAGGACCACAAGAACATGTTGTAATGATAGGAATGTGTGGTGGTTTGAGAGAAAATGGCCCCCAAAGGGAGTAGCGATATTAGGAGGTGTGGCCTTGTTGGAGTAGGTGTGGTCTTGTTGGAGGAAGTGTGGCACTGTGCAGGCAGGCACACATACTCAAGCCACACCCAGTGAGGACAGACCACTTCCTGTTGCCTATAGGTCAAAATGTAGGACTCTCAGTTCCTTCTCCAGCACCATGTCTGCCTGCACACCACCATGTCCCACCATGATGATAGTGGACTAAACCTCTGAAACTGTAAGCCACCCCATTAAATGTTTTCCTTTATAAGAGTTGCCATGGTCATGGTGTCTCTTCATAGCAATAGAAACCCTAACTAAGACAGAATGGGAGATTGCCTTTGGGATTCCAGAAAGATCTCTTTTTATCCATCTCCCCAGGCATCAGCTTGCAGGAGAGGGGTGAGTTCTTCACCATGGCACACCATCACAACCACATCCTCTAGGGNGAGGCCCTGCTTACCTTAACCACAGGCACACTGAAGTTGGCATAAATGAAGGCCGTGGCTCCTCCAGCTTCTACTGTGCTCAGCTATCATGTAAGAGGAAGAAGCCAGAGTTAAGACAGCTGCTGACAATCCTCTGTCATGTACTCATGAACTTAGAGGTCATTTCTGCACAGACTGTGTGCAGGGCTCCCCTGTTTCAGTTAGGGGAGAAATCCTCTGTGAGGGCACTGCTACTCGCCTGTGGAGCCTCTCACCACTAGANGAGATTCTGNAATTCCTCCCTTATTTTTGCTTCTGGCTACCATTTGATGGAGGGCTATAATAAGTAGATTCAAACTTTTAAAAAAGATTTATTTACTTTTTAAAAATTATGTGTAGGGGTGGTGAGAGAGCTCAATGGTCAGAGCACCTGTTCTTGCTGAGGACCAGGTTTGGTTCCCAGCACCCATGTGGCAGCTCACAATCACCTGTACCTCTAGTTCCAGGGGATCCAAAATCCTCTTCTGGCCTCTTTGGGCACCAGGCACACAAACATACATGCAAGCAAAGCATTCATACACATAAATAAAAATTATGTGTATGCCTGTGTGTGTGTGTGTGTGTGTGTGTGTGCGTGTGCAGGTGCTTTGGAGTTCAGAAAAGCTGGAGCCAACAGGCATTTGTGCACTGCCTGATGCAGGTGCTAGGAACAAACTCTGGCTCTCTGCAAGAGCAGCACCTGTTCTTCACTGCTGAGATATCTCTCTCGCGCCTCAATTATTTTTGATTGAATCTGTTTCTCTCTAAGGATCTCAATCAGGAAAGGGTGGGCATCATAAGAACTGTTTACTTGTCCTACTGTGGTCCTCAGACCACTCAGATTCCTTCTAGGTTACCTAAGTTAAGTGGGCTGACTAGTTTTATGTCAACTTGACACAAGCTAAAGTCATATGAGAGGAGGGAATCTGGATTAAGAAAATGCCTCCATAAGATGCAGCTGTAGGGAAGCCTGTAAGGCATCTTCTTAATTAGTGATTGAAATCCACAAGGGCCCAGCCCATTGTGGGTGGAGCCACCCCAGGGGTGTTGGTCCTGGGTTCTATAAGAAAGCAGGCTGAATAAGCCATGAGGAGCAAGCCAATTAGCAGCACCCCTCCATGGCCCCTGCATCAGCTCCTGCCTCCAGGTTCCTGCCCTGACTTCCTTTGATGATGAACAGTGATGTGGAAGAGTAAGCCAAATAAACCCTTTCCTCCCAAGTTGTTTTGTCTTGGTGTTTCATCANATCAATAGTAACCCTAAGATACTGAGGAGTGATTGGGGTTAGACCTGCCNTCCCTGTGTGTGCGCATGCGCGCTTGCACGAATGTGCCAAAAGTCAACCTCAGGTGTCAATTCTCAGACACTGTCCACCTTGTTTTTTGAGACAAGGTCTCTCTCTGGCTTGGAACTTGCCCAGGGGGCTAGGCTAGCTAGCCCCTGAGCCTCATGGATCTGCCTGTCTCTGTCTCCCCAGCACTGGTATCCAAGCCTAGATTTTCACATTGATTCCATCATCGTAGTTTGCAAGGCAAACATTCTATTGACAGAACAATCTTAAGCTCTGGATGTATTTTCTTAATCTAAAGGGATTTTTCCCCTTCTGATTTTCAGAGAAATAATAAAATATAAACATTTTTAATATATGAAAGTTTTAAAAAAAAACAGCCCCTGTCCTCTTACTGTCTAGAAAAAGACACACTCATAGTTCACATTGATTAATAGTTGGCATTTATGGCAGGCATTATACTAAATCTCTACAAATAGATGGTCTCACTTGGTCCTGACAAGAGTCCTATGAATTAAGACTGTCATATCCATACTGATCTTATGTCCAAACTGAGCAGAAAAATCACTACCTNGTTGGATTTCAACTTAATCCTCTTTCTGCACTTCTTAAAGATTTTTCCCTCCCTACCATATTGCCTACCAACAACTGTCTTGGGAAATTTCTAATGTCTATACCGATGTAGAGATGCAAACTCTGGACATAACTGGGCCCTTCTTAGGTCCCTACAACACTGATTGGCCTTATGACTTTTCCCCCACACTTGCTTGGTAAGATACAAGTGACAGGCACAGAGTTCTATGACACTTTCTAGATGGCATTCTCTTGCTACAGAAAGTATGCAGCTGGGCCACTGGGAAACACATTGGAATCATTAACATAGAGATGATATTGAATGCCAGCCTTTGAGTGCCCTTCCTGGCTGTGCTGTGGAGACCATCAGCCCTCAGGGAAGAGGGCATGCCAAGGGAGTGACTGCTTTCANGGAGCATGAAGCCAGGCCTTCATCTTGGGGTGCTATTCAGAGCCCTTGTAGTTGGCATGTTGACCCTTCCACTAACAGTAGTGAGTCTCATCTACACTTGGTCTTAGCTAAAAGACCAAGAAGCATTAATAAATCTCCCCCAACAAATGATTGCTTCTTCTAGGTGATAGATGATTAGAATGACTGGTTTGTGTAGATGAGGTAAAACTTCATAGTCTGAAGGCTAACAAGGTTGATGGGAGGCTGGGACTGAACCTGTGGGACCAGACTAGGGATTCAGGGAGGAGGCCAATTGACCACTTCAGTCTTTTATTTAGGGTGTGGACTCTACTGGAGACAGGAGGAGGATTTCCACTGCTTATCAGAGGTACTTACCAACTTTATCTCTCCCTGCTCTCTCCTCTGGGAGTCTAAACTGCTCCTTTGTCTTCTCTTTCTCCTACAAATCCACAGGCTCACTGATGGGTTTATGTTTTTCAGTACCAACTAGGCTTCAAGACCTTAAGNGGGGAGACAACTGTATCCTCTTCCTGTGTTGTTCAAGTCCCATGGTCTCCTTGCTTTCCCCATCCTGATCCACTGCCTAGGCAAGGTCATATTTAGACCATTGTACTGCAAACTCTCTAAGGACAGAAATCTGTCTGGGATCCCCTTATGTCTATACATAACAAAATAATGCTGTCTGGAGTTTTAAAAATTCCTAGAGATTTTTGTGTTCAGTACCAGATAAAACCAATATATGAAATCACTTTGAAAATCCATATGATAAAATAGTCTACTTAGCCAAATAAGTAAGAAGCCCTGGTTCTCCTAGAGGGAGACTCACATAGATCATAAATGTTGCAACTCGGTTCCCAGACTTCATCCTGTACAGGGGGCTGCTTGGCGACTGAGACAGAAATAGAGCAGATGGTTATTTTATGTAAATGATACCAGGGGGACAGCCAGGATTTACCAGTAGCACAGAAAGGGATAAAAGAGGGTGTCAAGGACAGCATATAACCCTGAACTATACCAAGTAGAGTGTGTGTTCATCTTTTCTGCCAAGTACTCAATATACTGTTTAATTGGACATTAATTTTTTGAATGTGCATATGAGTGAATTCTATACAAATCAAACAAATGATTGTCACCATGAAAAATTAGACNAGAGGTTCTCCACAAAACAAAGAAAATATATATTATAGAAGATAATTGTCTTATAAAATAACAAATCATAAGATTGGTGTTCCAAATTATTTTCCCAAGGCACACACTCATTCTTTAGTCANGAAACAATCTGAAACACAGCTTACATTCCATAGAATTCACTCACTGGAAACGCTATTAGCTGAACTNTAGCAATGTTAACAGTTGCCCAACTTTGCCCACAATCTAGTTTCAGAAATTTCCACCTGCAGATGAAGGTTTATAGTCAATCCTGTTCCCCACAAAACCTGGTCATCTACTTTCTGTCTCTGTGTTTTGTCTTTTCTAGAAAGTTATGTAAATAGAATCATAAAATATGAAACCTCTTGTGGGTGGCTTCCTTCTTTAACTTGTATGCTCATTTCTGTGTGTGTACATATATGATGTGCGTGCGCGTGTGTGTGTGTGTGTGTGTGTGTGTGTGTGCCTAAGTGTAGGCCACAGCACACATGTGGAGGTCAGAGGACAATCTCGGGCATAAGTTCTCCTTTTCTATCTTGTTTGAGACAGGTTCTCTGTTGTTTGCCTGCTGCAGATGCCAGACTAGCTAGGCGAAGTCTTCTGGGGATTCATCTGTCTCTGCCTCCCATTCGCCCTAAAAGTACTGGGGTTACAGATGTGTTTACTGTGCTCTGATTGCTTTTTATTGTGGGTTCAAACCCAGGTCCTCATGCTTGAATGGCAAACACTTCACTCACTGAGCCATCTTTAAAAGTTTTTTTTNAAAGAACTTTTAAAGTTCTTNGAATCTTGATAAAGTTGGAGCTATGCATGAATTGCAGGGAGGTCTTTTTTTCCCTCGAGATGTTGTGACNCTTTTCATTTGCTCATTGATCACCTGTATCTCATGTGTTTTGCTCATTTTAAAATCATCGACATATTAATTGTATTCACAGGTTTCACTGTGATAGTTCCATGATCTGACCATGCTGCCCCCTTGGGGAGGTCCTTTTACTCCTCAAAAATATTTGCTACTGGCAATACNGTGANCAGTTGAGATTATAAAGGAAGNAGGGAGATTTGAGGACAATCCTCATGAAAAAGTCCCCAAGGAAGTAGGAGATAGGATTTTATTACAGGTNNTATTCTTTTCCCACTCACAAATTCTGGAGAAGAGGAAAGTGGTGGCAGACAAGAAAAATGAATCCAGTAATCAGCTGAAACCAAGGCTTTCACATATTCTGGAAACAAAAGGCTTTGTTCAAGGCCCTTCCTTAGTAGTTTCTGAGAGCCCCTCCAGACCNGCCTCTGAGAAAGAACACACTGGCTCCCTACCCCAGAAGACTGGCCATTGATCCCATNGTTACCGTAGCGTGGTCAAAGTGAGGTTCATAGTGTCCTCCGATTCCATAGTTCACCACCTGGAGATACTCTGCATAGGGAGGCCGGATGTCAAGGCCTGTTAGGGCAGCAATGCGGTGGTCAAGGGTCACCAGCATTGGGTCAACTGTGTCCTTCAGCCAGGCACTACAATTGAAACAACAGTGATCTGGTGTTGCAAATGACTATATGATGTCTGCGAATGAATGGACTGTGTGGTGGTTTGACAGAAGATGGCCCCCAAAGNGAGTGGCACTATTAGGAGGTGTGGCTTTGTTGGAGGAAGTGTGTCACTGTAGGGGTGGGCTCTGAGGTCTCCTTTGCTCAAGCTACACTTAGTGTGGTAGTTCACTTCCTGCTGCCTGCAGGTCAAGATGTAGAACTCTCAGCTCCTTCTCCAGCACCATGTCTGCCTGCACACCACCATGTCCCACCATGATGATAATGGACTAAACCTCTGAAACTGTAAGCCACCCAATTAAATGTTTTCCTTTATAAGAGTTGCCATGGTCATGGTGTCTCTTCACAACGGTAGAAACCATAGACAGATGGATAGACACATGGATGATGAATGTATGAATAAACAAATGAGTCAAGTCAGTCAGAGGAAAGGAGCCATGAGCCTAACCACCTACTCCTCCCTCATGTCAGCCAGAGTGCTTTGGCTTACTATTCCAACATTAACACAGCTAACATTCTCTGAGGCTAGTGCTGAGCTGAGCCGAGNAAAAGCTCACAGAACCCAGGACTGTGACTCAGAGCTGAAGATGACAAAACCCCATCCTTAAAACCGCTGTGCTCCGAAGACATCTCCAACAGAGGAAGCAGAGCACTGTGAGAACAGCCAGGACCTAAAGCGATGACTGCNGGATGTGGTGGTGTGCACCCAGCCCTCAGGAACGTGGGGGATAAGGAGAGGAAGGAGGAATGGGAAGGAAGAAACTAAAGTAGTAATAACAGTTCTTCATCGCTGCAAGATGCTGTCAGTGCTTAACCTTTAACCTCTCTAAGGGCCAGTGTGCTCCTCCATAAATTATATCTACTTCCAGATCTTAGAAAACTGAGAGAAACACTCATGGAGATGTTCTGTAAGGTGNATTGGTGANTGCTATGATATCCAAGGGAGNCTCAANTGTTTCAACTCTGGGCAAACCAGGATCGGTCANAGCCCANTTCAGACTCTTCCTGAATTCTTGTTGCAGTTCTTACAGTGTAAAAAANTTGGAGTCAGAATCGAGGTCCNAGAAAAATGCGGCCATGTTCTCTAAGTAAGGCCAGTAACACCCTGATAGGTTAATTTGTTCCACATACTTTACACTCAGGGTATTTATTAAACTACATGCTCTTGGTTTTGCAAAGATACCCAGGACAAAATTAGCCACTGCTTTCAAAGAAGAAAAGCACAGAGGCTGGAGAGATAGCTCAGTGGTTAAGAGCACTGGCTGTTCTTGCAGAGGACCGGGGTTCAGTTCCTAGCATCTACATTGGGCAACCGACAACTGTCTGGAACTCCCGGGAGTACAAAGACTTCTTCTGGCTTCTGGGTTCAATGCATGCACATGGTGCACATACAGAGAAGCAGACAATCCAAGGTTTAGAGAGCAACTTTTAATGTCAAATGTCCCTGCTACTGGTTTGGATGGAGAATGCTCTCCACAGGGGCATGTGTTTGAACATTTGGTCTCCAGATGGTGATGCTGCTTTATGAGGTTGTAGAACCTGGGGGTGGCTCTTGAGGATCATAGTCCAGCCCCAGCCTCTGTCTCTGCTCCACGGAGATGGAAGAAGGTGAAGAGGTTCCACTGCCCACTCCTGCCACCGAGGAACCACCAGCTACCACACCTTCCCTGCCATGATGGACTGTGTCCCTTCAAACCAGTCCCCAAAGCAAACCTTCTCTTCAGCTGCTTCTTGCTGGGGTTTTGCTCCTAGCCATATGTAATGCACACAGTCCCTAAATGTACCAGACAAAATCAATTAAGCCCAAATAATCCAAATAATCTCTCACGTCCCCTCCCAGAGGACGACAACACATGCCTGGAGGTCTAGCCTTTCTCTGGGATGCTGACACCACTTTCTCATGTGGCTGTGATGGACATTCCTCTCCTCACTCTCTCCCCAGTCCTGTATTCACTGTGCAAAGAAACAGTTGCGGGTAGGGTAGGAATGGAGGGAAGAGATGGGGAGGATAGGTCTGGGGGCCACACTGGAGCCTGCTCCTTGAGATGCCAGCAGGCCCAGGGAGTCCATTCCTGCCTGGTACTTGGAAGGCTTTTGTCTAGGAGTCAGGATGTGGGAGTGAAGTCTGCAAAGTCAATTACAGATGTGTGTAGGAACACACTCTGAGAAGACACGCCAGATGCACACTTTCTGCTCTAAGGTGGAGTTTTTTTCAAGCTATTTCCTGGTGACTTCTTAGTCAATCTCCAAATAATATTGCAGTCTGGTGAAGGCACTGAGGTGACAGGGAGGAAATGTCTCTTGTAATAGTTTCCCACAACATGAACTGCAGGCTCTCTAGCCATCCAAGAAAGGTCATTACTGACCTAGCTGTCAGCTGTTCCCTCAGCCCCAGGCGGGAGTGGCCCTTCCTACCTTTTGCTGATGCGGTACTCCACTGGTAACTGCTTTTCCCCTGATGCCACCACTGATCTCTGGAGCTGGGAGGAAGCACAAGAGAAAGACCAGGTGGTTCTGGTGCAAAGGAATGGCCCATCATGCCCACAGACGTGCCTCTCTCTAAAGCTTAGCCATCACCAGCTCCTTACTCCTTAAAGCGTATTTCACGGGTGCCACGTAAAGGTCTCACAGAATTCCCTTTGTGCCTGCAAGACTGAGTAGGGGAAGAGCATAGCCATTTCTCATGTCAGCCTGTATCACAGAGTCAGGCCTGGGGCTTGCGCTGGGTAAACTTGATGCTGCTTAAATTCAACGAACACCTCCAACCACAAAGGGGTGCACTAAGGGACATCGTGCTCCTTCTGAAGAATCCTAAGCAAAGCCCTTCCTTACAGAGCTCACTGCAAAGCTGCAACTGCCAGCTTACAAAAACCCACAGGTTTGAGGTCACTAATTTAACTGTTTCTATTTTGTTCTGAATTCATCTGTATATAGCATTTATTGTCTACTTTTTCAAGAGTATCTCCTCATTGCAAGCTCTCTGTTCTAGGGACAGAGAGATGAGCTCTTGAAGCTGTGTCTGCCTCTGTCTCTGGCATCTGGCCTCTGNAGGGCAAGGACATCCTGGTGGGGAGAGATGCTCAGAAATGGTTAAAGGGACAGCTGGGTCCTCCAGGTCCCCGTCCCCCCATCTCCGCGAAGTGAGAGATGAGGTGGAACAATAAACTGCTTACAACCCAAACTCTTCCCCTCCTGAACCACAAGCCCCTGAGACCCTGTGCTTCGTGAACTGCGCATAGCCGAGCCCCTTCCCTCCTCTGACGTAGCAGCCCTCCCTGCTGCTAAACAAGGCAGACATCTTGGAAAAGTCTGTTCCTTTTCCTCAGGACTCATTTCCTTGTCTATAGGCACATCACACCAATGGATTCTCAAGAGGTCTTCTTGGCCAGTGTTCTACTACACTGGGATGTGCAGGTGACCGGTGGTGCCTCTGTCCTTTCTAAAACCATTCATAGAAAGAGGAGAGATGTCCTCTTCTGTTATTCTAGGACAAAATCAATGCTTTAAAAAATTCTACCCCTCCCATTAGGAGATTACATTGTACCTAATTCTTTCACAGTTCTTTCACTATTGTTTATAAACAAATCATTCATTTTGAGAGCAAGTATTTATTGTATTTATGATGTTAAGCACTGTGTTGGACACTATATATATATATAATATATATTAAAACAGACAAAGTGTCTGTTCATAGACTGATGGTGTCGTAATGGCCAGCATGGGCTGCTAAGGATATACAGAGTCAGGCCTCCAGCCCCTTCTTCTGAGAATGCCTGCANTGATGCTGCAATTATACAGACTGAAACAAGTCAAGAGTAGAACATTCCACATATTCCAGACAGAAATAACAGAAGGAAGAAAGGAGGGAGGAAGAGATAAATAGATAGGTAGGTAGGTAGGTAGATACATAGATACACAGATGATAGAGACAGAGAGAGAGAGGGAGGGAGGGACAGAGAGAGAGAGAGAGACAGAGAGAGAGAGAGAGACAGAGAGACAGAGAGACAGAGAGACAGAGACAGAGAGGAGCCTATTTACAGAAAAGACAAACAGCTGGATGGTTAAGGGCAAAGGGGGAAATACAGGGGAAAGAGTAGGCAAAAGTTTAAGCAAGAGATTTAGGAAGTCAGTTCTGACCTTCAAAGATTAGCTTGGACAGGCAGAGTGGCACTTGCCTGTAGACCCAACACACTCAGGAGGCTGAGATAGAGGATCCCTCGAACCCAGGAATTTGAGGCCAGTTAGGGCAACACAGTAAAACCTTTTTCAAAGTATAAAAATAAGGGGTTGGGAGATAGCTCAGTTGGTAAAGGGCTGCCGTGCAGGCAGGAGGACGTGCGTTTGGATCTCTGGCATTCAAATAAAAAGCCAGGTGTGGAGATGAGTCTGTAATCCCAATGGTTAGGGAGGTGGAGACAGGTGGATCCTTNGAGCTCATTGGCTAGCCAGCTTAGCTGGATTGATGAGCTCCAGGTTCAGTGAGAGACCGTCTNAAAATATAAGGTAGGAGGTTGATAAGGAAAATCTTCAAATTCAATCTGGCATCATACAAATGAGTGTATACACATGAACAAGTATAAACATCACACACATGAGACAAATCATAATACTCGGGAAGCAGTGAGCATAACATGGGTGGGAAGACAGGACATTAACCCACAAAATGTCCAGTGATACCAGCCAATATATAAGTGGCAGAATTAATGTAAAATTTAAGTGCTATACAGCTGATATCAAAAGCTCTGATTTCAGAGAAGGGACAGTTTAGTGGCCCTGTAAAAGTGCCCTGAAGGCACAGTCATTCAGAGAACCAAGGAAAGCAGGCTGGAGCTACAGTCAGTGCTGGGGGGCCACGGGAGGTACATGGTTTCCACTGAGTCCTTGAGAAGGATGGGCAGAGGGCAGATGGAGAGGGAAGGGATGGGAGAGGAGGCTTCAGGAGAGGAAGAGTGAAGAGGAGGCGGATAGCGGTCGGGGCTCAGGGGGACCATTCTCCCACAAGCTCTCACAGTCACAGGCCAGACAGGCATGAACAAGTCCAGTGAGAGGTTGTCGGGGAAGGGAGTGTGGCAAGGTCTGTGCATGCCAAATACATGGCCTTGCTGTGAAGGATTCAGTGANCATCTCTGGATGGGTCACTGGTTCCATCACCATGGCAACAGAGCTGCTCTAAGGAAAAGGCTGCTGCAGGCCTGATGCAACTTGTGCTCCCCAAGAAGCTGACGCCAGTGACAGTGCATTGCTGTCATCCCCATCAGAACTAACCACATCCATCACCACAACAACAACCACAACAACAACCACAGCAGACTCTAGACTGCCCTAGAGGACCTTCTGCTCAAAACGATGATTGCTGTTCTTACGCCAATCCAATTCTGCTCTCAGAGTCTTCCCTTACATCACAGACCCAGTCATGGCTCTCCTCTGTTTACCGCCTCGCCCCCAGCTCCTCAACAGCCTATGGGATAAAGCCCAAACTCGCCAATGTGGCCTCTGTTAATGGAGTCTCATTGCCTGTCCCCATCAGTCGTCATCTTCTGCCCTGTCCTTTGTGCACTCCAGCCACCAAGCTGCTCTCTGTTCTCTGAACATGTCGCACCCATCAGGCACCTGCAATGTATGGCTTTGTCTTCCCAGAATGTCCTGGCCTTTACTCTCAGTGAAGGAAGCCCGCTCCCTCCTCTCCTCCCCAGAGCGAGCTCCCTCCCACCGCCTTCCGGTCAGGTCACCTCACACAGCACATTTGATCACAACACTTTTCCCTGTACACCAGTGGCTCTCAACCATCCTGACGCTGCGACCCTTTAATACAGTTCCTCATGCCGTGGTGACCCCAACCACAAAATNATTTTNGTTGCTACTTCATAACTGTCATTTTGCTACTGTTATGAATCATACTGTAANTATCTGTGTTTTCTAGTGGTCTTAGGCAACCCCTGTGAAAAGGTCATTTGATCCCCAAGGGGTCGAANCCCACAGGTTGAGAACCATTGCCTTACATGGAGGAGAAGTTNCTCACCTCTTTGTAAAGGCAAAGGGTCTGGGCAGGCTGTGTTCTGGTGATGGGTTACTAACTGTCTCATTGGATGGGCAGCAATTGAAGGACATGATGTCTNGTTAGAAATNAAGAATTCTGCACCAAATAACTGTGCCTTTAAAGAAAGTACAACAGGCTTATGGAAGTGAGATGGACTANCTTTTCCCGATATCTGCCACATTTCCTAGCAGGGGCAATGACACATATCCCTTCCCACTGGCACCAGCTCGGCTCNGTCCCTTGCTGTGCCTTCCTTCCCTATGAAGGGATTAGACAGGCCTCCTTTTAGTTTTGGCTTTTTGAGACAGGGTCTCACTATGTATTTCTGGCTGTTCCGGCACTCACTATGCAGATCAGGCTGTCTTNGAACTCACAGAGATCTGCCTTTGCCTTTACCAGAGTCATGTGGGTGAAAGTACGTTTGCACTTCCAAACAGAAGCTATAAAAGCCAGCTCACATTTGCCATTTCTGTCTTATTCCCCCTTCCAGGAGACTGGTANAGTCCCCAACAGAGGCTACTCTGCCNGGCCNGGTTCCAGATTGGAGACCAGCTACGGCAGAACCTCAGCCGACCCCACACAAATATTAATGTGGCAAACTGTCGCTGTCTCCAAGGGTCAGGGGCCACTTATTACCAAGCATAACTTAGCCTGAGCTTACTAATAGAAAGAACAGCAGCAGAATGACAACCAGCACACTCTCAACTCCAGTCCTGACTCTAATCAAACCAGTTCCCAGTTCTGGACCTCAGTTTTCCCTTTAACAGAATCATATTAAGTCAGGTCATCTACATCTACCCTGTCTGTAAAATGTACCAGTATTTCAGTCCTTGTCCCTGTCAAGTTCTTTTCTTCTGCTAATTATAAGGGAACGTTGACACTGGGGAGGTTTCCTTTATATTTTCTGAGATCCCTTTGACATA
Source organism: Neotoma lepida (assembly GCA_001675575.1). Taxonomy (NCBI): domain Eukaryota; kingdom Metazoa; phylum Chordata; class Mammalia; order Rodentia; family Cricetidae; genus Neotoma; species Neotoma lepida. Next base: position 809,602 of record LZPO01017300.1, on the reverse strand, counting down.
TAATGATATGCCCAGATCTCAAGCACACTATTGGCTGGATTTTGACAACCGTTTATAGCTGTGTATCCCATATCCCTAAGAAGATATTGCCAGCACAATGTGAACATCTCCTGAATCCCCTGGCACCTCATCCTTTCCCACTAGAGGTGAGTACAGCCATGATTTCCCCACTGCTGACTGGCCTTACAGAATGGTCNGCATTTTGAACTCCTGGACTAAGAAAGAGTCTTGCCAAGCCAGCTATCTGTTCTCCAGGCATGTAGGGACACAAAAGGGATTTGAAGATGCTCACCCATGGTTCTGCAAGCTCTCGGATTTTCTGAGCTTCTGCGTCACTAACAAAGTCATGGTAGAGAGTGACAAAGGGTCGCAGGTGAATGACCTCCTTGCGGGCAGGCTGGAGCAGCAGGTAGGGGCTGGAATTGGTCTCGTAGGAGCAGTAGAGGCTGGGGATTTGGTAGTGTGTGGGCTGGAAGAAAAGCGTAGAGTTGATGTAAGAAAAGAAGGGTCAAGGCACCTGGGAGCCATGGCTCAAAAATTGGAATTTGAGGGTAATAGAAGATGGAGTTGCTCAGGGGTTGTTTGGTAAGCTGTATTGTCTTAAGGCATCAGTTTTCCCCTCAAANTATCCCAACTCCAGCCAGTCCTCCCCTTTCTCTCTCCCTGAGGATCCCACCTGGGAGCCCAGGGTCTGGCATAGCCCCTCGTANGTGTCTCTGGTCTGCAGGTGAGGCACGTTGGGCCGCTGGATGACAGTTTCAGCCACCACCTGGTGAGCATTCTCTGCCAAGAGCCTTTCGTATTTCAACACATTCCTGGCCATCCTCTTATTATCTGGGTCTGCGGGAAATCCAAACAGGAAATAATACAGATGAACAAATACTGGCCCCGGGAAGAACGCTTAAGATTTCTTGCAGTGGTGTGTGCTGGCACATGCCTTTAACCACAGCTTTCAGGAGGCAGAGGCAGGAGGATCTCTGTGAGTTCCAGGCCAGCCAGTGCTA
>LZPO01017300.1:723625-749726 GCA_001675575.1 Neotoma lepida | reverse complement strand
AAACAAACAAACAAAAAATCTGAAATACTGCTTGTTCCAAGAATTTGGGGTAAAGTATACTTACTTAGACAGTGGCTCAAATATTAAATAGTCTTGATCCATGTCTTAGTTAGGGTTTCTATTGCTGTGAAGAGACGCCATGACCATGGCAACTCTTACAAAAAAAACAAAAAAAACCATTTAATTGGGTGGCTTCCAGTTTCAGAGGGTTAGTCCATTATCATCATGGCGGGACATGGCAGCATGCGGCAGACATGGTGCTGGAGAAGGAGCTGAGAGTGGAGAAGGAACTACATCTTGATCCATAGGCAACAGGAAGTGAGCTGAACTAGGCATAGCTTGAGCATAGGTGGCCTTAAAGCCCACCCCCACAATGACACACTTCCTCCAACAAGGCCACACCCACTTCAACATCTAATAGTGCCACTCCCAATGAGCTTATGGGGGGGCCAACTACATTCAAACTACCACAATCTAGTTGTTCTATTTCTAGAAATTTATCCCCAAAGAGAAGTATAATTAATCAGGGATGCACGTTAAGATTTAGTTGTGTGTCCTCAGTGACATAGGTGGTCTCGCTCAGGGCCAGTTTGGAATATATGCAATTCTTGTTTCAAAAATAAAAACAAAAACAAACATAATGCGATTTCTTTTACTGTTTATTATATGATAAAACTCAGGGACAAATAAGGATAAACCTGAAGCAAATCACACCGTCTCCATCCACTTCTCAGTTTAAAAGGGCCCATGCAACCTTCTAGCCCCACCTCCTCTTCATGGGAGGCCTCTTTCTCTCTCTCTGATCTGTTCTGACCAGCTGAATGTGAACCCAGCCTCTCGAACTGACACCTGACTTCACCTGACAACACACAAAATTCCCACAACACAAACATACCAAAGATTTAGTTATAAGGATACTTACTAAAATAATGTTGAGAATATTAACTAAAATGTAAGTAAACTATATAGGCTACGGAAAATTGGTTAAAATAAAAGTATAACACGAGGGGCTAGAGAGATGGTTTAGTAAATTGCTTTCCTCCCAAGCATGAGGATCTCAGTTTGATCCCAGGCATCAATGTAAAAAGCTGGTCTTGGTGGCATGCACTTTTAATCCCAGTGATGGGGAGGTGGAGGCAGGAGAATCACTGGGGCTCAATGGCCAACTAGCCTAACAGNTGAGCTCCAGGCCAATGAGAGAGAGACCCTGTTTCATAAGTAATAGATAATATTACTGAAGATATCACCCAAGGTCATCCTCTGGCTACCAAATGCACATGTTCCCACAACACCCCAAAACACAAATGTTCCTACAAATATAAACAAGCACACATATTCACATACACACATAAAAATTATAATAGTTCAAATATCACATCCAAAAATCTTAATAAATTTTAATGCTATATGAAACAGACATCTTAAGAGAGGAATGTTTAGAAGCCATATACGCAATGATTCCAGGTTTCTAAAATACACATATATGCCCAAACTACAACTAAAATGTGACTGTTCTTAAAGGTCTTATTCTTTTCTTTCCTTGTTTCAGGTAATGTAATTAGGTATAATTAGGGAGAAAGCTTAGAAAGCTTACATTAATACCAAAGCTAACCCATGGGCTGGTATTATTCATCTGTTCAGGAAATTTCACAGTTACAATCTCTTCAAATACTGCTGCCGGCCCACTCTCTTTCCTCACTTGGGTGACTTCGATCAAACTGATCTGAGAACTTCTCATTNTATTATCTCAGGCCTCAGACCCCATACTTTTTCTTTAGTCTTCCTCTTACCATTCTATCACTACATGCTTCCTCCTGAATACTTCCTTCCCATTGCCCTGTCTTGTAGATTACTAATTCTCTCTTTAACTCTGAATGTCACTAAATTTGTGCACTGAATTCTTAGTTTTGGTTATTGTATTATTTCAGAGTTAGAACTTACATTTAAAAAAACAAGCTTTTGCATTATTTTCACTTCTCTGCCTAATTTTTAATTTTCTCTTCTTGATCTCTTAGAATTGGCAATCAGTTATTTTAAAGTCTTTATATCATAATTTAGCATAAAGTACCTCTACAAGTCAGTTTGTAGTAATTTGTTTCTGTGGGTAATTGTTTATGTTGACCTGTTTCTTTATGGGTCTGGTTAACTGACTCTACACTGGATATTATATTTGCAATGTTATTAATAGGAACAAATTGAGGCCTGTAATGAAGTATTTCCTACTGAAGCCAAGTACTGTAGTTGCAATCCAAGCACAGGAGAGAGAGAGGCAGAATGATCAGCAATTCAAGGTCATTTTTGGCTACAGAGTAAGTTTAAGGCTACTCTGGGCTATATGAGGTTCTTTCTTACAACAACAAGAACAAAAAATGCAGGTACATACCCTTATATATATTCTTTTCTTCTCTTTTCATGGACACCTAAAACCACCAAAATAGCTTTTTTTTTTTTTGGTTTTAAATCAGAAATATTTTTAAGATGGCCAATGAAACATATCGATTTATCAAGTAAAATATTAAATTATTGGTAAAGTTAGAATTATATCTTCCATGATAAAAATTATATGAAGAAATTAAAAAGATGATCTGAAAGAAAATTATGAAATAAGTAAAATGTGGTGATATATTGTATACCCCAATAAAGCTTACCTGAGGATCAGAGGACAGAGCCAGCCACTAAATTAGACATAGAGGCTAGGCAGAGGTGGCACACACACCTTTAATCCTATCACTCGGGAGGCAGAGATTCATCTGGATCTCTGTGAGTTCAAGGCCACACTGGGCTACATGACAGAAACAGAACCAGGCAGTGGTGACACATGCCTTTAATCCCAGGAAGTAATATGGCAGGACACAGAAAGGTATATAAGGTGTGAGGAAACAGGAACTCCCGCTCTTTAGACTGAGGATTTCATAGAGGTAAGAACTTGTGGCTGGCTTGCTCTGCTTCTCTGATCTTTCATCTTTCACCCTAATATCTGGCTCCGGGTTTTCTATTAATAAGACCATTTAGCAATTCGTGTTATACTTTTTTCTTTTTTTTTTTTTCTTGTTTGAGATAGTTTCACTGTGTTCTTCAGGCTGATAGAAAAAACTTCTGAGTTCACCTGATCCTCTCACCTCCGCCTCCAAGTTGCCAGGGCTATAGGTGTACTATGCTTGCTGAAGCTTATTTCTTCATCATTAAATAAAAAAAAAAAGTCAATGACTCATTAGAAAAGTTAAAAATCTATAAAGACAGTTTGTAGAAAAGCAAGTAAAGATTTAAGTATATGAAAACATACTCAGGCTCATTTTTAAGAAAAATGGGGATTAAAACAAAAATAATCGTTTTTGTTTTTTATGCTAGCCAAGAAAAATATTTGTAACTGAACTATGGAATCAAGAATTTGAGAAAGTTAAGATTCCATCTCCCCTGTGCTGGGATTACAGGTTTGAGTCACCACACTTGGCTGTTTCTACACTGTTTCAATGGAACTGGCAATTCATACTGCTAACAAAGTCTGAGTAGACACACATCATGTTGATCTAATAAGGAAATAAATATTTCTAATGAAAAAGAATCTGGGAAAGCAAAGACTTTTACATATTGTAGGCAGAAGAATAAATCACCCACTATGGAGGATGATTTGGCAAAATTTTATGCCAAAAGTTTAAATGCAGGAAATCTAACTCAATAATCNAATTTCTGAGAACTGATACCAGAGAGACATAGAGATGTGTCTGAAGATAACAGCAAAATAAGNAGGAGAAAAGAAACATAAGTACCTATCAGTTAAGACTGGATAACTAATTTGGCCCATCAGCTCACTAAAATTCTATCCAGCTCTTAAGTGAATGGAGCACTTCTACATATACATTGATGAAAAGTATTTTAAGTGGGAAAAAGCAAAGGGCAAAACACCAGTAGGGTATAGGTTAAGGTTCTATGAAAATATATGCAAATACTGCCTAATGTTTCTGGATTAAAAAGAAAACTGGTTATAGGAAGCCAACAGAGACAGTAAGTAGTCAAGTACCTTTCATATCTATGTGTATATGGCCTGTTCTAAGTAAATAATAGTTTTACCGAATGGAAATCTGGGTGTGGTGGCACACATCTATAATCTCAGCACTGAAGAGGCTGAGGAAAGAGGACCTCTAGTTCAAGAGCAGCCTGGGTTACACAGCAAGTTCAAGGGCAGTCTGGTCCATGTGGGAAATCCTGTCTCCAAAAAAAACTATGTAGGATGAAAAATGCTGTAAGTACAGAAATGTGGTAAACAGAAAAAAAATCAAGTGTACTATGGCAAGGAAGCATAAGGCAAGGAAAAATAAAGACAGACATACTGACAAACCCTAAATGGGAAAAGAGAAAACTATTAAGGATATCAGATAATTTAAATTATTTACATTAATTTTGTGAATATAATTATAGACATCAAAGATTTGACTATTTGCTAGAGCCAAATACTATCTATTAACTTCCTCTCCTAAACCTTCACAACTATTAAGGGATAAAGGTCAAGATCACAGTTTGCTGCTAGGCATAGTAACTCATGCTTTCAAACCCAGGACCCAGAGGCAGANGCAGGCAGATCTCTGTACATTTGAGACCAGCCAGAGCTACACAGTGAGGCCCTGTCTCAAAAGCAAAAATAAAAGAAATCACAATTTGCATTAGCATTTCTAAAGTACTTCCCTGGAGTAAAGTCCAGAGGCACCTCTAAGACATCTGTGTCTAGCCACATGTTTTCTGGACAGGTCTGAATTGCCAACATGTGAAAAGCATTTAGTACTGGATAGTGTTCTAGGCATTACACTACAATAACTGTTTTCTTTTTAAACTTTTAAAAGATGCTGGTGGGTTCAGGCGCAGATTGTATCTGGAATATGAACATAATTGTCTGTCATTAAGGCAACGGAAGCCCTCCAACATCCAGATGAGTACTACTGACTAGGATCATACTGAAATAAAACTTACTTTTGTAGAACACTAAGACCTGACTGCATAAAAAGCAGAGTACTTACTAAGCTCTATCATGAAAATATGGAGCACAGAAATGAAACTGTGACCAGTTTTGAAATTTCTATACTAAAGTAGGATGACTCATAGGATCTCAGATCTTTGTCTATAGTTCATTAAAAAAATATGTACTGTTTGCCGGGCGGTAGTGGCGCACGCCTTTAATCCCAGCACTCGGGAGGCAGAGGCAGGCAGATCTCTATGAGTTCGAGGCCAGCCTGGGCTACCGAGTGAGTTCCAGGAACAGCGCAAAGCTACACAGAGAAACCCTGTCTCGAAAAACCAAAAAAAATATATATATGTACAGTTTTAACATTCATTTAAATATTAAACACCAGGGATAAAAATCTAGACAAAGTCAGGTGTTTACTGAGTATTCTTAATTAAATAATTGTGGTGATACTTTATTTGTGCTGTAACAAATAAAACTTATCTGGGGTCAGAGAACAGAACAGCCACTGGATTAGACATAGAGACCAGACAGTGGTGGCACACACACCCTTAATCCTATCACTCGGGAGGCAGAGATCCATCTGGATCTCTGTGACTTCAAGGTCACACTGGAAACCAGCCAGGCATGATGACACACACCTTTAATCCCAACACTCGAGATCCCATGTCTTTGCCTGGGAAGGACACACGCCTTTAATCCCAGGAAGTGATGGCAGGAAGCAGAAAGGTATATAAGGCATAAGGACCAGAAACTCGAGGCCTTTTAAGCTTTTAGCAGCCGTTCAGCTGAGATCCATTCGGTTGGGGACTCACGAGGCTTTCAATCTGAGGAAACAAGATCAGCTGAGGAGTTGGCGAGGTGAGGTTGGCTGTGGCTTGTTCTGCTTCTCTGATCTTTCAGTGTTCACCCCAATATCTGGCTCCAGGTTTTATATTTCTAAGACCATTTAAGATTCATGTTACAAATAATTGGTTTCATGACAGTGTTATGAAGTTAGTTGTGTAAAAATTAAAATATGATCTAAAGACCTTAAGGACAAAATAACTCATATGTAAAAATATTTGTGGGTTTTTTTTCTTCTGACACCAAATATGTGGTGTTATAACAGGCACTTAGAAGCTGCTTTTGCTACAATGTATTGGACAATAACCAGCAGGGCCACACCTTGACCAGACTGCTTCATTATGTATATTTTCCTTATGCACAATTCTTTCCCTACTTAAACCTAAAGCTATTAGTACCTTGATTTTTATCTGTTTCCTTTTGTATGGTGGATGAATGAGAATACCCCCACCCCCACTCTCATGGGCTCATCTGTTTGAATACTTGGTCCGAGCTGGTAGAACTCTGTGCAAAGGTTTAGGAGGTATGGCCTTGTAGTAAGAGGCGAGTCACTGGGGGCAGGTTTTGAGGTTTCAAAGCCCACACCATTCCTAGTGTCTCTTTCTCTAGTTATGTGTTAAGGTGTAGTAAGCTCTTACCTACTGTTCAGCACCATGCATGGCTGCTGCCATACTTCTCACCAGTAAGGACACTGACTAACCCTGTAAGCCCAAATTAAACATTTTTAAAGTTACATTGGTTACTGGTTTACCACAGCAATAGAAAAGCAACCAAGACCACACGAATTGAATAAAATCTCTGTTTTCCAGCATCACTTGTCTCTTTAACTGGTGAACTGAGACAGGTAGTAGTCTAGTCTGGTGGGACTACCAAAGCCAGGGCTTTTGCCCTAAGTTCCAGTTTACAGTATCTTTCCCAATATCCATCCACTTCTCTGGCTATAAACTGAGTATTCATGACTTACTTTAATTCTGCCACTATCTACTCAGCATGAGACCAGATCTTAAAAGTTAAGGAGTTTAATCCACAGTACTGCCCCACTTTGGAATGCCCAGTGCAAATTCTGGGCTACTCACACTTCTAAAGGAAGGATTATAGAACCATAAAAGGGAATTCTCACTGACCAGCTCATGTTCAAAACTTTTCTAAAATGCTTCACAAAACTCAAGAGAATAGTTTAGTTCACCAGCTATATATATACATATATTATAAGACAACTCAGGAACAGCCAGATGGAAGAGACGAATAAGGCCAGATGTGGGGAAGGAGGATAGGGTACCTGTTCTCTAGCTAGCAGTCCTCCCAGCACTTTGGATCCAGGTTCAAGAGTTATTACAGAGCCCAATTTCTAGCCCCCAACCTTCCTTCACCAGAGGTCCGCAGTGTGTGAAAGGCAGACAGTCCACCTGGTCATTCTGGTGATCAGCCCATTCTAAGGCTGTCTAGGGGCTAACCTAACATAAACTCAGATGTAATCAAAGGGGCTGTTATGAATAACAAAGAACACTTCAATAACTCAGGAAATTCCAAAGGTTTTAGGAACACTGTGCTAAGAACCAGGGACAAAAACAGATTTCTCATAATGTAATACCAGATGACAAGAAAGCTGAAGTCAATCAAATATACGTATGTTTTTGTATATGTACATATATATGCATATATCTTAGACTACAAAGAATAGGAAAGAACTTCCTGGTTCCCTAATGGATGGCTATAATTAAAAAATAGAAAAGAAAAAGAAAAAAAAAAACCCTAGTTAAGGTATAAAGCAAGAAAAAAAAGGACGCAAAAATGATAGCATACTTTTTAAGATGAAATGATTTGCCATACATACAAATCCAGAAAATCTGGAATTAGTGTTGGGTTTCTGGATCAATATATAAAAGCTAATCACATTTCTGTATTTCAGCAAAAGGAATTTTAAATGTCATTTAAAAAATCATGTACCATTAGCTTCCTATAAGGCCAAGTAAACTCCAGCCAGATCTGATTAGCTCGGCCTCNTCTCAAACTTGCTACATGGTTGAGTATGACCTTCAACTCCTGATCCTCATACTTCCACCTCCCAAGTGCTGGGATTACAGACATGTACCACTATGACCAGGTTCAGGCCTACCTGTCCTAAAAACTTCAAAGCTGCTCAGGGAGACTTCCATCCTGCCACCAACATCTGGAGGAGACTCCCAACCAGTCACAGATGCCTCAAATAGACTTTATTCCAATGGCAGGGCCCACTGATATTGCCATGGCAACCACCATAACTGAGGCTTCTCCTTAGGAGACTTCCTTTCATCCATGATGGCTTCAGATAAGTTTCTACAGTTACTCTACATAACTTTGCCCATAGTTGCCCCACCTCTTCCCAGATGTCCTAAATTTGGTCTGGAAGGAGCATCTCCCAAGGCAGGTAATGCATGCACATGTGTGTGTGGCTGTATAAGCAATGCTCCTTTCATTCTCCTCTGAGCAGCCCAAAATCTCTCTCTTGTCCACTCACCCGCCGATACCTCAGCTCTGGCTCCAGCCTCATCTGACTAATGCTGCCTACTTTTGATCTGTATCACAGGCTGAGCTTGTAAGTAGGAAGAGCAGAAAACTCCTGGGCTCAGTCCCAGACATACCCAACAGCAGCAGCTAGAAGGTGCCTGAAGACGTCCAGAGACTACTGAGTTGAGACTGACTATAGAAGTGCTAAGAAGGCAAGAGACAGTTAAGGGCTGAGACTGCAGAAGGTCAAGGACTGTGAAGAGCCAAGGCCAGGGAAGAACTGTGAGAACCAAACACTAGAAAAGTTGTAAAAAGTTGCAGTTACTAGCTCTGGCTGCAAAGGAGCTAAACATTAGGGCACCCTGAATGCCGATGCACTAAGCTCAAGGTTATAGCACCAACTGCTGGGTTCTGGGCTAGTAGCACTTTAGACTCTAGTTCTCAACCTTCCTAATGCTGCAACCCTTTAATATAGTTCCTCGTGTTGTGGTGGCCCTCAACCACAAAATTATTTTTGTTGCTACTTCCTAACTATAATTTTGCTAGTGTTATGGGTCATAATATAAATATCTGATATGTGACACCCAAAGGGGTCACAAATCCTGAGAGCAAATGATCTAAGAGTAGCAACACTCTAGCTCAGAGTTGCTGGCTCTAAGGGAATTAAACCCTGATTTCCATTTGAAGCAAAAGAACCCTCAGCTGACTGACACCAATATAGCCTATAATTAACTAATAACTAAAAACAAAGATAACCTAGAGTGGCCAACACCAAGATATTCAAATGTTAGCATTAGCATACTAACAAGGATTTTAATGCAGCTTATATTACTCAATGACATAAAGAAAAGAGAAGCCATCTCAGAAGAGAAATAAACAATAATAATAAACAATAAACAATACAATTAATTTTTCAAGTTTTAATCAACCCAAGAGTTGCTTGAGGTAGTTACTCTCATTTTTAAAATTCTTTTTGGGGCTGGAGAGGTGGCTCAGAGGTTAAGAGCACTGACTGTTCTTCCAGAGGTCCTGAGTTCAATTCCCAGCAACCACATGGTGGCTCACAACCATCTATAATGAGATCTGGTGCCCTCTTCTGTATACATAATAAATAAATCTTAAAAAGAAAGTAACGTTTAAAAAAAAATTCTTTTTAACCTATATACAAAGTTGGGCTCAGAGTAGAGCCAGTATTTTGAATCCAGAATAGGCTTGAATTGCTGTGCCTTTTAGGAGCCAACCTCCCTTCTCTAACTGGGATTTAGCTGGAATTATACTCGATTTACTGTTGATTCTTGGCTGATTAATCTCCCTGTAGTGTGTAATTATGATGAAAAAGACTGGAGTTGTGGTAGGTAGTCCTGACACTCAGAATGGTGGTTATCAAATTTTTACATTAATCTGCTCATGTAACTTTTTAAGAAAACTAAACCATGAGATTTATTAACAAATTTATTTGTTTTTAAAAGACAGAAAATGCTAAACAGTTTCAATCTTGAACAATAAGATCTTATTAATTTAAATCAGATCTTTTTAAATAAACAAATTATAGATGCATTTTAAACTCCTCTGATCATGTTCTATACTCTTTCCCCAGTACACATCTAGGAAGAGTAGGATTTTCTCTCAATTTCCTTAGTTAAATTTTTGCTGTTGTTGTTAACTTAAAAAAATCTAATTCCTTTTAAAAAAATAATTTTAACTTATTTCAATGCCAGAAAACAAATCAAAACAAAATATTAATTTCTAATGTCAGTGGTTAATATATGATTTTTGAAAATGTGGGTGCCTAATTATCTGAACTCTAAGTAGCATATAAGATTTTCAGAAGTTATAATTTCTTCACAAAACACAGCCAATAATACAATATGGCAAATATAACCTTATCATGCTCTCTAAGTAGTTATCTCATACTTTACAAGAGTTGTTACATCTGTAATTTGTATAAAATTTGATTCATATTTATATAAGTGATCTAATCTTGTCACCCCAAATATCAAAGAACTATTATAAAATTGTAAGCAAAAATTTTCAAATAAGAGAGCTAATAGTGTACTACAATTCAGATAAACATGAATTCACTGTTGGCTTTTGGTGCTGGGGACTGAATGTGGGGCCGTGTGCATGCTAAACTAACAAGCTCTACACTGAGCTATACTCCCAGCACTCAATCTATTTTTGTACTTTGCATGCCATGGGAAAAATATGCTTTATAAAGCCACTGAGAATGCAAGCATTTTCTAAGTAGTGAATCTTTAACACTGTTATATTTTCCAAATGTTTAATAAAGAGAAAATGAGAACACTACCAAGCATTTTCTACCACTAATTCATACACAACAGGGCAAAACATGATCCATATCCATCTGGATTTATCCATGATTCCTCAACATTAGTTTCAGAACTTTTCTATAGACTTTTTATTATAAGTTGGGCTTACTGAGATATACTTTACACTTACACAATTAACAGTGAATTTGTCCTTTTAAGGGTTCAATTTAAACAAGTATATAAAGTCACACAAGCAATACTACACTATAGTGTAGTGCCTATAAATAACAATACTATATTGATCACAAAATATACAACTGCCATAGATCTCACATTAAAGCCTTTGGCACAATAAAGTTAAAAAAAATTAAATTAGATGTATATACCAATGTGTTTATGTCTTTATGCAGAGGTCTTTTTAATAGATGTAAATTTGTGCTATTCTTTCCACTTCAGAGTGTCAAAGTTAGCCACTATTCTATCATGGTGATTTGAAAGAAAATGGCCCCCAAAGGGAGTGGCACTATTAGGAGGTATAGCCTTGTTGGGGGAAGTGTGTCACCTTGGAGGTGGGCTTTGAGGTCTCTTTTACTCAAGCTTCCCTCAGTGTGACTGTCAACTTCCTGCTGCTTTCTAGTCAAGATGTAGTGAGTACCATGTCTGCCTGCATGCCGCCATGCTCCCCATCATGATAATGGACTAAACCTCTGAAACTGTAAGCCATCACCTTAATTAAATGTTTTCTTTGTAAGAGTTGCTGTGGTCATGATGTCTCTTCACAGCAATAAAAAACAAAAAACCCTAACTAAGACACCTATTGATAGATTTTAAAAGTATAGAACTTGAATGCCCTCCAAAAGTCTGTGCTCAAGGCTTGGTTTCCAATATGGCACTTTTGAGAGGTTGTACAAACGTTAAGAGGTGGAGCCCAGTGAGAGGTCTTTGGGTCCCTGAGGTTTTCCTTTACAGAGGGGCTCTGATCTTTTGCTTCTTGTCCATGAGATGAGGAGTTTTTCTCCATTTGTGTCTTACAACAGGCCCAAAGAAGCAAGGCCAACTAATTGTAAACTAGATCTCTGTTTGAAGTAGTTTGAAGGTAATTGGTCCCCATAGGCTCATAGCAAGTGACACTATTAGGAGGTGTGGCCTTGTTGGAATAGGTATGGGAGGAAGTGTGTCACTGTGGAGGCAGGCTTCGAGAGCTCATATATGCTCAAGCCACGTCAGTGAGGAGTCTACTTCCTGTTGACTTCTGATCAAGATATAGCCAGTATCATGTCTGCCTGCATGCTGCCATGCTCCCTGCCAAGATGGTAATGGACTAAACCTCTGAAACTGTAAGCCACCACCTCAATTAAATGTTTTCTTTGTAAGAGTTGCTGTAGTCATGGTGTCTCTTCACAGCAATAGAAACCCCACCTAAGAAAATCTCCAAATCTGTGAGCCCAAATAAATCTTTTCTTTATGAGCATCCATAGTAATTTGTCATTGTGATGTAAAACTAACACAATCAGCATTCAGAGTTTTAAATTTTTTTGCTGCATAAAAGTGAAACATTCCAAAGAGAAAAATAGGAGAAAATTCTGTAGCAGAAAAAAAATCTACTTACATCAAGAGATTTTCTAACAAGGTTAAGCTNTGGTTAGCTGAAAACTAAAATGCTTTTTGTATCTGAGGAAAATATTTTTCATTTACAATATTATGGTCTCTGTACTCTTTGGGGCATTAAAATATGATCATTTTCATACTTTGGTAAGATACTGTGATGGCTAATCTTGTCAACTTGATGGGGTTTGGGATCACCTAGGAAACACATCTTTAGTTTGTGTCTATACAGGCATTTTCTGAAAGATGTAACTAAGGTAGGAAGACCCTCCATTCTGAATGTGGGTATCATCCATGGGCTGGAGTCCAAGATTAAATAAAAAGCAAGAGGCAAGTTAGACATTCATCTGTCTACAAATATGANGNGCCAGCTGCCTCAGTTCCTGATACTATGCCTTTCTTATCATGATGGACTATACCTCAGAGAAATGTCAACATAAGCTCTCCTCCCATTAAGTTCCTGTTGACACATACCTTGTCACAACAATGAGAAAAGTAACTAACACAAGTGCTTATTCGATTATTTAGTTGAAAAGATCCTATACGAGATTGGTGGCAAAGCTCATGCGGAATCTCTGGCTCTTATGCATCAGAATAAATAGCTTTCTATTAACTCCAACACCAGAGGGCAGCAGCCTCAGTACTAACTAGCAATCTCAACAGCCATTAGCAAGGCAAAAAGTATCATGAAACAAAGCACATAGGCCAAACTTCAAAATCATTGTATGACCTCTTGATGTGTAACAGTTTTCTCTGAGACTGAAACATTTCACCCTGTAGGGAAACTCCTTAAGCAGGTGGGTAAAAAATGTAAAAACATTCCATGAAACTGACCAGACTCCCTAGGCCCCTCCCTGTTAGAATGAGCAGAGCCTGGCTGGCTGCAAAGAACACTTTCCCAAGAAGACTCTGAGACCAGACCAACTGCCTGGAAGAAGCAGAAACCAGCCAAGCTGCCTGGAAGANGTTTAGACCAACTGAGGCACCTAGAAAGAACACTCTCCAACAGGTAGGTTGCAGGCTGTGTGGAGTGCTTCAGTTTCCCAGATTTGTGAGCTGGGATGGGCTTGGTGATGCAGCTGTCTTTTGAATCATTCCTACTCCTGTAAGTAACCCCTCACCCACATTTCTGTAAATGGCCCGAGTATAACTCATTGGTTCACCAAGTTGGACTATGATGGTATCCATACTTTGTTTGGTCTGTCATGGGATTCCTATCTAGGGTGAGTATATCTCNGATACCCCATATAGGGGTCTACTCTAAACCTTGTGTGTTTTGTCTCCCAGGAAGTTTTGCCACACAACACCTCTACATTTTGTTGTGCCATCAAAATGAAATCCTATCCACAACATGGATGAATAATGAGGGCGCTGTGCTGATGTAAGTCAGTCACAGAANCAAACACTAGGATTCCACTCATATAAGGTACCTAGAGTAGTCAAATTATAGAAACAGAAAGAAGAATGGTGGTTTTCAGGGGAAAGAGGAAGGAAGAAACAAGTTATTTAATGGGTATAGAGTTTCAGCCTAGCAAGATGAAAAATTCTGGAAGGTCTGTTCTACAAGAATGTGAATATTTTTTAATGGAAACTAATGAACTATATACATCCTTAAAAATTATCAAGATGGTTACTTGCATGCATATTCCACCATAATTATAAAAATTAAATGCTATGTTCTATCTTCTGGTTGATCATCAGAAGAGAAAATAATATAATTACTAGGTTAAGATGCTCTAAATAATGCTTACTTTAGACTCTTTTGGCACACCCCTGTGCTACCTGAAAAGAATCCAAACTTACTTAAGACTCATCAATTAATTATTCAAAATCAGGTCATGTTTTAATTTGTTTCATTTTTGGTCAATAATTTACTTACTTAGGTCAGGTGGCATGCCTGCTAGGCAAGCACCATACCACTGAGCTACACCCTCAGCCCTATTTCCTTCCTTCTTGCTTTTGCCGGCCCTCCCACTCTGCCACTTTCCCTTCCTTCCTTTCTTCATAGGTGACTGCTTAATTGTTTTTCTGATGTTGATAAAAATGACAGGCCATCTTCACATCACTAATACCTTAAAAAAAAAAAACCCACTGACACAGACATTACGTTCTATTATTTCTTAATGCACACTGTGGATCTAGTGCATAACTTACCAGCCAGGATTTCTTATTCCATGTCAAACATTTCTCTTATTTTTTTCTGTTTCTTTAACTTTAACGTGTGTGTGTGTGTGTGTGTGTGTGTGTGTATGCATTTGGTAGAGGGGGGATCATATTTTTCCTTTCATTTCCTAGAGCTCATTCTTATTTCTGGTTGATTTTTCACACTATCATTTCTTATTTGATGATGAAATAATTTTCTATTTATAATTTTGAGGTTTTTATGTTCTCCATCTTATCTCTTTATATATGTACGTACTGCTTGTTGTTCATACAAACTGTTCTCTTCATATAGATTGATACTTAGTTATTAATAGCCACAGATTTTCCTGGGAAGTTGGCATGAGCTTTCTGTTTTATATACACAGTATGTTTTCTGCCAGTTATCTTCTTAACTAGAATGGTCAGTTGGGATTTCTATGTCTTCAAGTTATTATTCTGTGGATTTTATTTACACAGATTAAATTATTTAATTTTTCAAAAGAATAAAGAACTAATAATATAACTATCAAATTTTAGAATATGCTATAGTCTAAATGTGGCCTGTACCTCAAGGCTTCCCATATCAAAGGCTTGGTCCTCGGTGTGGAGGTACTGAGGTAGCAGAANCTTTTAAGAGTTGGGTCCTAGTGGGAGGTAACTGGGTCACCACCAGAGGCATTTCCCTAGGGGTTCTGTGTATGAGTTCTAACAAGAATAAGCTGTAATTGACAGAAGAGAGGAGAAGAGGTTAAGAGGAGAGGAGAANATTTAAAAAGCAAGGCTTACCCCCTCCCTGCTCTGGCTTCCTGCCTCACTACAGTGTAATCCTTTTTACATATGCTCTGTCAGGATNCCATCAGCCATGAGACTCTAACTAGAAGCCAAACAAATGTGGCTACTGATCTCATACAAACTGAGCTAAGTAAACCTCCTTTCTTTAAACATTACCGGGGTGATCAGGTACTTAATATAGNAATGTAAGACTGACTAGTAAAGGAGGCATGGGGAATTAATTCACAGCCTTTTTGCTCTGGTCAATTTGTTGAAAAATATTCTATAGTCAAACATCTGAAAATTGTTGGCTTAGATTGATGTCCTTTATTTCCTTTTCTGGTCTCTTTATAAGCCTAACCTGNCTTCAACTTCATATTCTACTCTTTAATACAGATCTACATTCTGAGACCAGAATTTTTGCCATGGAAAATTCCTACCTCCACATTGCTATCAATATATAAGACCTTTGCTGTTGCTGTTACAATCAGCAGAGCATCTCTACCCTGCATCCCAGTTCCTTAAAAAACANACCCCATCTACCCATCCATGCTTTACCACTGCTTGATATCTTAGATATATGATTGCTTACAAAGAGTTAAAATTCACATTGAACAGAATCAACAGACAGTTGTGATGTTAAAGAACCTTGATTTTAGGCTAGGACTGCTTGTCTGTAATTTGACAATGCATGAAGGCACTGAATGAAAGAAACAGGAAGGAGGTATGAGCCTTACCTAGAGCAGACGAGAGGACGTTGGTGGTAGAGTTATCTGTGCACAGCTGATAGGAGGACTCCTTGATCCATGGACTTAGTGGGTTATCTTGTGGGCCGCAAGAATATATTATAGAGATTCAGCTAGATATTAAAGCTATACCTAGAAATTTCAAGGTATTTTTCTAGGTATAGCTTTAATATCCAGCTGAATCTCTATAATATATTCTTGAAGCTCGCAAGAGGGTTATAGTAGTAGTACAGCCCCATACAGAGATGTATGCACTTACATGTTACAAGCTGATGTGGTTAAATGTTATATATTTGACTCCTTGTGATTTGGCTTCATGATCACCAAAAAATCTTGGATTATTTGGCTTCCCTATGATGTATCTATCAAATGCCTGGATTAGAAACAAATCTACTTGAATCTTGCATCTATATCATAAACCATAAGTTAATAAAACAGTGTTCTTAAATCAGNCATCAGTTTCTATGACCTTGAGCTGAGTGACTAGGGAAGTGAACATACTAAACAAAAGCCTTGATACAAGTAGGAGGTCAGATCCAAGTCTCTAGTACAGCTACACAAGAGTACCCTAGCCCCAGTAAATATGGTTAAAAACAAACCAAGAGGTAGGCGGTGGTGCACACGTCTTTAATCCCAGCACTCTGTGAGTTCAAGGCCAGCCTGGTCTACAAAGTGAGTTCCAGGACAGCCAGGGCTACACAGAGAAACCCTGCCTCAAAACAAAACAAACAAAAACAAACAAACAAACCCAAGAGTCTCACTCTCTTTAGGCTGACATGAAATTCACTATGCAGCCCAGGCTGGCCTCAAACTCTAACTGCTCCTCCTGTGTCAGTTTCCCAAGTGCTGAGATTATAGGTAAGAGTCATCATGCTAGGCCTATCTTCTTGCACTATTTTCTTTTTGGCACTTACATACACTCTTACTTGCTGAAGGCCACATATACTAAACATATACTAAAGCTCTTCTACAATCTGGTCTTCACGTACCTTTCCAAAGATTTCTCTCTATGTACCCTAAGCTCTGGCAGACACAAACGNATTAACTACAGACATTCAAGTTTCCATCTTTCCCATTCTTGGTCTTCCTTCTCCATCTTGGCAAATCTGAATGTTAACTAATTGAGAAAGTTCAACACAAATAACTAAGAAAGTTCAACACAAATAATAGCTTTTTTTTTTTTTTAGTGGAGACTTTTCAATGTACACCAAGCCACTAAGGCTAAAATTAATAATGTTGGTGACTATGGCAAATAGCAAATTACCCTGAGACCAATTTATAACTTATTACATGCCTCATCAGTCTTCAAGAATCATCGGCATTATCAGGGTTCCTTAATTGGTATTAATCAGGAGTTGAGCTCAGACTCTGTGCAGTAAAAGACCGTTTGTACTGTCAATGTGCAATGAAAAATTTAAATTTCATTTTGTACTCTTAAATTTCAGTGGCCTAGGACTTAGCCTAGCTTATTTAAGTATCAATCTACAGAAGATAAACCTTTGTTTCTCAGATAAAAGCATTATTTCCCATAAGAAAGAGATCAATAATATATAATTAATAAAATTATTTAAATCTGTTCTTCTGTTAAGGCACTTATTACTTGTTCTTTATATTTCATTTGGGAGCCTTTGTTTTATCTCCTCTTTTATGTTCACTGAGGTCTACATTTATTTCATCTTTCTCCTGCAGGCTTTCCCTGTTCTTTTTATGTGCATTTCATGTTTTCATAAAGTCTTCTTTGAAGCCGGGAGGTGGTAGCACACTCCTTTAATCCCAGCACTCGGGAGGCAGAGGCAGGTGGATCTCTGTAAGTTCGAGGCCAGCCTGGTCTACAAAGTGAGTTCCAGTACAGCCGGGGCTACACAGAGAAACCCTGTCTCGAAAAATCAAAAAAAAAAAAAAAAAGTTGTCTTTGATCATTCTATTCCACAGATCACTCTCACTTTTGAACTCCCATAAGAACTGAATGCCTGCAACCTCTTATTGCTACTGTAACTGTTGTATTATTTTTATATGCATTTTAGTTCTTAAATATTCCTATATCTCAGTAGTATCTGGGCATAGCACAGACAAAAGTATTAATTCATTCAACTGGGACATTCATTAGGAAAAAAGTAGTCAAAGCTGATACTGAACAAGAAAAGAGTCTATTTTTAGTGTGGTCCACAGATCAGCAATACTGGTATCAATCCCTTGGAAGCTCACTAAGGCTGACTGTCAGGCCCCACCCTAGTTGTCTGGTCAGAAACTGCCTTTTAGGATTCCCAGATGATCTGTTAGCAATTTCAGGTTTGAGAAACTCTTGTTCAGACTCTAGAAGAATGATTAAAACATTTAAGATATATAATAACCCAGTAACACCAAATACTTCATGGTAATTGCTTATTTGTTGGGCTTCCTTATCTACTAACTGAAGGCTTGCTGGGGGCAAGAATTCCTTCTATCTTTCTCACCACCAGTGTTTCCTGACCGGCCTAGAACACTCAGTATTTGTTTGTTTTCTCCTTCTTGAATGCACAAATGACTGAAAAAAAAAATGAAAATAAACTGTTTCAGAAAGCTAATTTAGGTAGTTCTTTTGTATAACACAATCTCACATACTACCATACAAACCCTTAATTCAATTATNAGCCAGTTTTAAAATGTGCTTTCTCTGTTTTAACAGCTGTATCATATGCACTTGACAAAGCNAACACCTGATTATCATCGTGTCCTCTAAGAGAGCCTCCTGGGGCCTCTTTGACAGGTGAAAGGCTACATTTTAATTCTAGTTTTCACCCATCCACCCTTTAATGCCGGCACAAGGAGTGGGAGAGAGCAGTAAAGATGCATGGCATGGCAAGGCAACAGCAATTCTGAATCTCTAAATATCTGGTCAGGATCTGCCTTTTAAGATTCCCAGATGATCTGTTGGAACGTTATGGTTTGAGAAGTAATGATGGAGACTCTAGAAGTAGGCTATTCAAGATGTATATAATCACGATTCTTTGAACAGAATACTTCAGAAAATAACTGCCAGCAGAGGACTGAAATAAGGGAGAAGAGCCCTTGTCATTTCCAAGAGCAAAAGGTGATACCAGAAAATAGAGTGAAATAGGCCAGCGATTACCTAGCGACAGGGTGGAAACACACCAGCAGACCAACACCAAAGCAGATAGTGGTTAGTAACGTCCACGAAACGTACCAGAAGCCACTTTCAGGTTCTGCAAAGAAGGAAGTCAAGGGAGAAAGAGGAACGGAAATGGATGCAGAATATGCGAGTATAACTCAGAATGATGAAGATGATGAGGATGAAGTATTTTTGAGAATGAGAGATGATACACACTGGAAGGAAGAGGGTGACAAGGGAGTAGCTTGTAGTGTGTAGCCTATTGCAAAGGAAAGCTACTGCAGATGCCCATGCCCAGCCCAGCCCTCCTGAGGGAAGCAGCCCCTGCATAGGTGAGAGGCATCGCCCAACTCCGCTAGCCCTGCGGTGGCCGGAGCCACCTCCCCTGGAGCCTGCAAAGCCCTGGGTGGGTACCGGAAAGGGCAGACTGTAAGAGGGTGGGCAGGAAGAGGGGGGAAAGATGCCTGGGTGTCCGAGTACCCACCTTGTCCCAACGCAGCCACTGCCCGATGGCCGTGTCCAGCTGGGGGTCCCCGGTGAGGNAGGGGGCGTGGAGCAGGTTAGAGTTCAGGTCACCATCTGCGTTCTCAGCCATGGCAGACACACGGAGGTGCGGGCCCGAGGGGCGCGTGAAGACACGGAGTCGGGGGGCTCTGGGTGCGCTCACCAGGGTCCAGACGCCCCCTCCTTGCCGAAGGGCATCGGAGCCCCGCCAGGAGGCGTTCAGTCAGCACCAGCTCCTGCCGCAGCTTCAGCGAACCGGGAGAGAGGGCGGAGACTGGCGCCCGCCTCCCAGCAGACCAGCTCCGGATCTCAGCCCGAGCTGACTGAAGCAGGCGTGAGGCGAGAGAACAACAACAGTCCCAGATGTCTGGGTCGCCGCCTGGGCCCGCGCCGCCTTAGGCCCCGCCCCCGCGCCGCCGGCCCCGCCCCCGCCCGCTGCTGCCCGTCCAACTGCCCCAGGCATGAGGCGCGAGCCCGGGAGCGCGCGCCCGGAGCCTCCGCAGCGGCGATTACTATGCGCGGGGGCAGCGGTGCACAGCTGGCTGTAAATTTTTAAACGCTGTTCCCCAGCTGTCCTTCCCTCGTTACCCGCCCCACACTCGCACGTGGGTCTCCACCTGGTGTCCCAGTCGCCTCAAGCAGCCCGCCTCTGCGCTCCCTAGGAGAGTCCCCCGGCGCGCGCAGGCCCCACCCTCTTCGCCTTGGGGCTCCGTCTTGCTGGGCAGACCAAGGTGGCGAGCGTGTAGCCTCACGGGAGTTGTAGTTTTTTTCCCCCTTTCCCCGAGCTCGGAAAGCCCGTTGCAAATCCCTTTTCGCAGTGGTAGTTCCTTGCATTAAGGTAAACAGGGAATGTCGTGAGGAACAACTTGTACCTGTTTGGTGCTTGACAGTTTACGAGTTGTTTTCCGTCGTTTCATCCATCCTGTGAGCGAGGTGGGATGTATATCCCATTCCACTTTACACAGAGGAAACTGAGAGGCCAACCGAATTTTCTAAGCAATAGTGTTCCGGAGAAATGAATGAGGGTTCCAACCTGTCACAGCACCTCAGCTGGCAGTTGCATTTGCTCGGCTGCAACAGCAGAGTAGAGGTAGGGAGAACAAAATGTCTGGAAAATAGATAAGAACGTTGTCAGAAGGATGGGTCGGCATTTAACCCTATTTTAAGAATGAACAGGCATCATAAAATACCAATAGAAGTAGGAATACAGAGGGAAAAAGAAATGGACTCCCCCAAATGGAAATAATTTCTTCTCATCTTGGCATCCTTTCTTCTATAAAATATTCAGGTCACATAACTTGAGGCCTGAGAAATACTGAGGACTTCCCTATGGACCACTCAGTTTTCTTTGTTTTTTGAGACAGGGTCTTCCTCTGTAGCTCTGGCTAGCCTGGAACTTGATATATAGGAGACTGGCATTAAACTCATAGAGAGCCACCTGCCTCTCCCTCTAGAGTGCTGGGATTAAAGGTGTGCACCACCACACCCTACCAATTACCCTAACTTTCTTGGTGTGGCATTCTTGGGATGCAGGTTACTAGATCAAGTATGTTACAACTCTCCCTCATTAGCATTTTGCTCTTGTAAGGAGCATATATTTATAGGATGACAGTACAATAATTCTTTTTCTTTTCTTTTCTTTTCTTTTTTTTTTTGAGACAGGATTTCTCTGTGTAACCCTGGCTGTCCAGGAACTTGCTCTGTAGACCAGGCTGGCCTCGAACTCACAGAGGTCCACCTGCCTCTGTCTCCCGAGGGCTGGGATGACAGTACAGTAATTTAAGAGTGCTTTTAGAGTGTTTTGAGGCTCACAGATAAAAGACATAGTAAGTCCAAAGTAATCCTTTCATTCTTTTAAAGTGCCATTTGCTAAAATAAAATCCAAAGTACTATCATAAAAAAGTTGTACAGTTTCTGAAAAATAATATGCCCTAATTGCAAGTTGCAGTTTTTGCCTTAAAAACTGAGTGCTTCTTTTAAGGGATTAGGGGAATTCTTTTAACCTTAAAAAACCTGGGAAAAAACTGTATGTCCAAGAAAGAAATTAATTGTCCACTATAATCAGAATTATTATCCATAACAAATATTAAACATTTACTATGTGTTAAGAATTATGATAGTTGGGGTAAAAAGATGGCTCAGCTGTTAAAGACTAGGCTCACAATCAACAAGACAAGAATTATTGTAAGAGCTGATGCTACTAGAAATTTGATTCAAGAAATAAAATCTGGGGTCAGAGTGATGTTTCAGCTGTTAAAGCTAGGTTCACAACCAAAATGCCAGGAAATAAAATCTAGAGAGATAGGACATGTGCAAGAATGTTTAGTCCATGATAACGAGGAGATGCTTGCAGCGAAGAGTGGGCATGGATTTGTCTGAAGTGATCAATAAAGGATCAAGCAGAAGGAACCTGCATGGGATTTCAAGAGCAGAAAATAAACAAGTCAAGAAAAAAGTAGAGGGCCTTTCAACCCCATTCATCAGTGATTCTCAAGTCCTCCTAGAAGATTGTTTAAAGTATACCTTAGACTAGTGGACTTAATTCCCAGAGATTCTGAATTTGGATTAGGCCTCCGTAGCTCCATAAAAATATCTGTTGATTGTGACCTAGGTGGTCATAATTAAAGTACACATGAAGACAAATGTGTTGGCACCCTCTGGNAGCATATTAAGAAATGCAAATTTTCTGTACTCAATAAATTCTGCTAGAGCAGATTTTCATTTTAACAAGTCTAGTAATTTATATTTAAATATTGTAAGTAGTTGTTCTTATGAGACAATTCTTTTTAAATACCNAGTAATAGTGCCACATCAACAACTTTCAAGAGATGAAATTACACAGGACATGTAGTAAAGAAAGGAGGAATACAGGCTTTAATTTAATACCTTTTCTAATCACCTTCCCTTNCTTTCATCAGCAAAATCCTAACAGATATTAACTGGTTATCTGACTCCTACCCAGCAGGTCAGGCTTATTGTTTAGACATTGAAAGGTAACCAGGGAGACCCTCAACCCATTAACTCTAAGAACATTGTTTAAGTGTNTCCAGAAGGCGGGGGGTGTTGGGAAAAACTCAGAAGCTTTCCTTTCTATTGGGGTTTGTCCAAAGCATCCTGTATCTTTACTGTGTTTTATTTGGTAAGTTTGTCAACTCTGTGATTATGAAAGTGGGTTCTTGGTTCTCAGAATGGAAATGCATTTTGAGAAATGAATTGTTAGGCAATTTTATCATTAGGTGACCATCACAGAGTGGCTATAACATCACTATGTGATAAAATTGTATGGGACCACTGTTACATCAGAGTCCTCCTTTGACACAAACGTGACATTGACATAACTGTATAATACAATTAATATGTGTACATTTGATTATATTGTATGCATATGTTGNTTGTATATGTTATCATACATACTTATGGTTGTGTCACTGTGTTAGTCAACTTTTCATTACTGTGACAAAATGCCTAAAATAAATCAACTTATCAGAAAGAAAGGTTAATTTAGGCCTACAATTTAATAGACTTCAGTCTATGGTCATTTGGCTCTGTTGTTTTTAGACAAGTGAAAAGGCAGTGTTAGAGCAAGGAGTACAATGTAGAGCATTGTGGCCAGGAAATGAGAGCTAGGAAAAGGCTCTGGGGTCTCATTATGCCCTTCAAGAACATGTCCCAGAGACCTAATTTCCTACCAATAGGCCCCGTCTCCTAAAGGTTTTACCACCTACAACAGGCTGGGGTCTAGTCTTTGTAGAATATTAAAGACATCTAAATTATAATATATTTATATATTAGCATATATTATATAGCAATGTATATGTGATAGGTCATAATATGTAACTATATAAAACTTACCCTTAAGAGCCAGATATGGTGGCTACATAATCACAGCACTTGGGAGGTGGAGGCAGGAGGATTTGAAATTTATGGTAATCCTTGGCTACACAGAGCTCATTGCCAGCCTAGACTACATGAGACCCTCTTTTCTTCCCTGTCTCAAAACAAAACATAAACCTAAATAGTTCAAAAATACTGTGTGTATACATATATTTATTATATATATATTAGAAGCATATCTTATAATTAGGTAAATAATAAATGATAAAGCAAATGTGTAAAATGTTACTAATAAATGTGGGTAAAACAAACGGCTATTCTTTGTGCTGTTTTTATGACTTTTGTCATTTTGAAAAATCTAATTAAAATACTGGAAGCTCTCATTCTGTTATAGTAGCAAGAAATTAAGTTTGAGGGCTAAAGGGTATAATTCAGTAGTAGAGTATGTTACCTAGTGCATTTGAAGCCCTGGATCAAATACCTACCGATACGAAAATATGAATGAAAGTAAGTTTTATCAGTATCAGAAGGCTCCCCTTCCCCAGTTTTATGTGTGCTTGGGTGGGGGAGGAGACACAAAGAGTCTATAGCTGTAGTTGATCGAGGTCTGCTGACATAGTCACTGTCTAGAGCCATACTGGTTACTGACAACACTGGAGTTCTGTCAGGTTTCTCTGACTACCCTTCATCAACAGTTATCAGAAAATCTGATTGTGGTCATGAACCCCATAGCCTCCATGTAGGTTTACCACATATCAGGGTTCTCTAAAGAAATAGAATGATAGAATGAATATTTATTAATTTTACTTATTTATTTATTAAATTGACCTACAGGATGCAGCTCAGACTGTCCAACAATGACTGCTTCACACTAGAGAGGCAGAGGATTCTATAGTCGCTCAGTTCATGCAACTGGGTGTCTCAGCAGCCCCAGGATAGAACTGAAGGCCTAGAGGATTCCTGGAGAATGGCTCATCTTCGGTTTACAATGGAAGTTGGTTCTGATATTGGTGAAGGAATATACCAGCTAGAGGGTAGATGAACTGACCAGCNAGATCAAGGACAAACAAGAAAAAAGGTTTCCTTCCATGTCCTGTTGTCTGGGCTGGCCATGTTTAGGCTGAGTTTTTCTGCTTCAGATAATCTAATCAAGGAGATTTCTCACAGGAGTGCCCAATGCCTTATGTTTTATTGGACTCCAGATGCAGTCAAGTTGATGATAAGCTATCACAATCATACCCTCTAAAACCTCAACAGGTCCTGGAGGTGGTACCAGAAAATACAACTCAGGAACAGGACATTAAATCCTTTTAAAATTTAAATTATATGCTTATTATTGTGTGTATGTGCATGGCGTGTGTATGTGTGTGTGTGNGGGGGTGCAACAGCATATGTGTAAAGGTCAGCATGCATCTGTAGGTGTCAATTCTCTTCTTCCACCATGTGGCTCCTTGGGATAGAACTTGGGTCAGCAGGCTAGTTGGCAAGTACCTTTACTTGCTGAGCCATTTGCCTGCCAACCNAGACATTAAATCTTGAAGAAATTGTCATTTTGTCCTGCGACCACTATGAAAAGAGTGTATTCTCTTCTTGTTGTTTACAGAGATACTTGTTGTAAACCCTAGTTAGCTTTACATTAAGGAAGTGTGTGTGATTCCAGGTGGTGGTGGCACATGCCTTTAATCCCAGCACTTGGGAGGCAGAATCAGGTGGATCTCTATGAGTTCGAGTTCCAGGACAGCCAGGGCTACACAGAAAAATCCTGTCAAAAGAAAGAAAAAGAAAAGAAAGTGTGTGTGTGTGTGTGTGTGTGTGTGTGTGTGTGTGTGTGTGTGTGTGTAAAGAATTATGTAAGCAATGTTCTCCTTTTAGGCCATAACAACAAATAAAAGGGGATCTTTGTGTAAGGGGGAATGGCTGTAGACCCAGCAGGGCTGCAGAGAAGCAAAGTGATAAACCCAGGATGCAAATTTTAAGGAGGCACTTGCTCTCATATTTGTGGAAGTGCAGAGTGGTGCCTGCGTATGAGTGCCTCATTCCACTTTCAGTATCTATATATAGATATGATTCACATACCATATATTCATTTAAAGGATATAATTAAATGATTTTTAAAAACTCGTTCACAGATACACACATAAGAATTTTAGAACAATTTGAGAACATTTTACCATCCCATAAACCATGTGCCCTTCTGTCAGTCCTCTTACCATTCAAGTTGTCACCCACAGGTCTAAGCAACCACAAATCTATTTTCTATCTCTTTAGAGATTACCCTCGTCTAAACNTTGCCTTTAAATGGAATCATTTCACACACAGGCTACTGTTGTTGGTTTCTTTCAATTAGTGTAATTTTTCTAAGGTTTACCCATTTTACCTGGTCATGGTGGCTCATGCCTGTAATTCCAGCACTTTGGAGACTAAGGTAGGAGGATTGCTGTGAGTTCAAGACTAGTCTGGGTTACACACTGAGTTCCAGGCCAACCTGGGCTANAGTGTGAGACTCTGTTTCAGGAAAAGAAAGGTCTTTCCATCTTGTAGCATGATCAAGTCTTTCTTTCTCACTTAGTATCTCAATAAATACAGACAAGTATTTGATAGAATCTAGCACTCTTTCATGATAAAAACATTCAATACAGTAGGAACAGAAGNCAATTTTGCCATTCTGAATAGGGCATCCACAAGAGATCTGCAGTTAAAAAACACTGTACTTAATAACATAAGCCTGGGTCACTAAGTCACTAGGATGAGGAACAAGAAGAAAAGGTCTGGTTTTGCCACTTCCATTCAATACTGTACTAGGGTCTAACTAGGGCAACCAAACCAAATCAAA
>LZPO01017300.1:705246-721815 GCA_001675575.1 Neotoma lepida | reverse complement strand
TGTCATGTCTCCTTTATAACTTTAAAGAAGTTTAAAAAGTATTATTCAGCTTTTTATGAGCAGGATGGCTAGCACAAATAACCTCATGGGGGTGGTTAGTATATTTTTATAATTACTAATGGCTATAAAATATTATGTCAAGTTGATCTATATTTTTTATGATGCTCCTTTTTCAGGATTCTTCATTTATCTCCATTTTTCTCTTACAATAAATAAAAGCAAAAATGGATACCTTTGTGCATAAAGCTGTTTTAGTTTTCTGCATCATTGCATTTATCCAAATTANTAAGGGTTTAATTACAGGACAATATACTACAAATATTTCAGAAACGTAATTTCAAAGAATTGACCTAGTTTCTTGGGAATTAAATTTCATGGTTTTAGTCTTTTTTATTAGTTCTTTGAGAATTTTGTACATGTTTTGGTCATATTTACTCTTGTATCTACTCCCAGATCTACCCCCAGATCTACCCCCTTACACACACACACACACACACACACACACACAGAGAGAGAGAGAGAGAGAGAGAATTTCATCAAGTCCAGTTTGTGGTGCCCATATATTCCTGGATGCATGGCCTTCCACTGAATCTTTTTAGTCCTATCACAGAAGTNATAATATTTTTTAAACTAAATAGAATCAATCTTGGTTACTTGAATAAGTAGTTCTCAGGCAGAAGATGGACCTTTCTGAGTTTCCTTCTAAAATGTTAACTCTTACATAATAAGTTTAACTTAATGTGATGAGTACCTGCTTGTCTTAAGTTTACAACTCTTTTCTAGGCATTCTGGATGTGGGATAAACATGATTGATAAGCCTGGGCTCTGCCCTTTGAAGCTTTAGGTAGTAGACTTCACGGAGAAACAATATGATGAGTCCTCTGATAACAGCAGTCATATTATGAGATTGCAGGGGACAGGCATTTACTCCAATCTGTAAAGGACTGTGGAAGGCATGCTGGAGGAGTAAACAGCTGAACTTGGTAAGGCTTGAAGTCAAGTAGCTTAAGTTCTCCAACTTTGTCACTGTTTTTCAAGATTACTTGGATTTTCTAGGTCTTTTGAAAGATTAGAATATAAAGGCTAGCATGGCACTAGGATTATGATTGAAATTATGTTAAATCTTCAAGTCTATTTTGGGATAAATGATATCTTAAAAATACTCATTTGGGGGCCTAGGGAGATGATCAGTCCCTAAAGTGCTTGTCTTACATATATGAGGCTCTGAATTAGACTCCAGCACCCATGTAAAATCTAAGCTTGACAGCATGTACCTGCAATCCTAGTGCTAGGGATGTGAAGACAGAGGACCCCGGGGCTCTCTGGCCAGCCAGTTTACCTGAATTGGTGAGTTCCAGGTTCAGTATGTTAACCTCTGGCCTCCACACACACATGCATATATATGTATCCACATACACATACACAACACATATACAAACACTGAGTCTTCCAATTCATAAAAATGATATATTTGTTTTTTAAAGACTTTCCTAAATTTTGCTCAGCAGAGTGTCACAGCTTTCAATGTATGGATCTTATAAGTAATCTTATAATGTATTTTTCAATATTTTATCCTTTTTATGCATACATAANTGGTTTTATTTTCTAATCTAGCTGAACAATAGAGTTGGCAAAAAGGGATAAGACATTCTAAACAAAGGAAACAAAATAGGATATTGAATGCTGAGAGCTGCTGTAAGCCCCTCCATGCTGATATTGAATGAAATGTTGCTGAGTGAATAGATGTAATGAGGAAGACATGGTCTTCTTTTTTAATTCCAATCTATCATACTTAATATTGAGCACACATTGACAATATCTTGTTGGGCANAGATAGTCTTATCTAATTACATGACAGTAATACCTAAGATGCTGAGCTAGTTTAAGCTCTTTGCAGGGAGCAGGGGCATCAAGCCATCTGTAAGCTGCACTGAGCAAGAGAATATGTGGTGCCAGCATTAGGGTAGATTAATAGTATAACAGGGTCCCAAGAAGACTCATGGTCTTTGATTCTCAACAAAATCACGAAAACAAGCCAAGGAAAAATGGGGNATGTCTTCACCATGCACTACCATTGTCTATCAGGGTTGGGGGATCCACCTCAATCCTTTACCTCACAGCATATATAAAAATTAATTTTAGATAGATCAAGAAGCTGAAGTCTTCTAGAGGAAAATAAAGAGTATCTTTGCAACTTGGGTTTCTTAGCATAGAGAGTGCATTGAGAATGGAAATGTAAAACATCAATTATAGGCTGGGTATGGTGTCATATGCCTTTAATCCCAGCATCCAGGAGGCAAAGGCAGGCAGACTTCTAGGTTCNGAGTTCAAGGCAAGCCTGGTTACATAGCAAGTTCTAAACCAACCAAGGCTACACAGAGAGACCCTGTGTAAAACAACAAAACCGATCAATTGCATCATTAAAATTAGCAAGTCAGCCTTAAGAAAATTATTTGCCTAGGATATGTGAGGCGCTAGGNTCAGTTTTCAGCANGGATAGAGAGAAGAAAGGAAAGNAGGGGNAAAATGACTTGGTAAGATATTAATTAAGATAAAATGCTTTCAAAATATGTATCTGATGATGAAATGGTATCTCAAATATCTACAGGATTCTTATACCATAGTAAAATAGGAAATAATAGTAATGAAAATAAAAACAAACCTGCCATATCTTTTATTGTAAATGACAAAATCAAATACCCTANCTTAAACAGAAAACTGAGTTTCTTACCATAATGCAAATGTACTTAAATGCCATTGAACTATACATTGAAAATGGCAGATAGAGTAAATTTTATGTTTCATTTGTTTTTAAAATAACTATTTTTTATATACAGTTCCAAATTCCTTTAACCGACTGTATTTGCCTATGTGCTTGAGAGGGGCAGGGATAGAAGTAGTTGCAGGCGCTCTGTGTCCTGACAAGAAGAGTCCTTCTCCCCATCTCCAGCTTCATTACTCACGTTCCTCCCAGTCTTTGCTGCTTAATTTTCAGAATAAGACATTTCCGACTACATGCATCCCCAGGAAATGCCATCCTAACTAGCAACCATAAAATAAAGAGAATCACCTCTGCTTCAGATGAAATTTGTGCTCACTACTCCTGTGGTGATGGGGTGAAGGGCNTCGTGTATGTGACTCAAGCTGCAACACNCACAGAAAATGGAAAGTGAAACAGGAGCCTTTCCTCAGGGAAGGTCAGAGTCCTGTTACTGGAGTAAGGAGAAGGGAAAACAAGCAGATGAAAANGACAAAAACGAAAACAGATGTCTTCCATACTGATTTGATTCATCTTCCTGGACCTAACACACATTTTTCTTTTCTTTTCCTTCCTTCCTTTTCTTTCTTCCTTTCTGTTTTATCATCTGTCAATCACGTTTCTCAGTTCTCCTTTGTTTGTTCATTCTCTTTATACCGTTTACCTAATTTTGTGCCATAAGTCTTCTGGAACACACCTTAGGCACACAGTGATAAGCAAACCACAGGCTCCCCATACTCTTGTTGCGTGGATTGTTTGCCCCTNATGAATGGCATTTGCCAGCTTCATACTGTGACAGTTCTAAATACCACAAGTAAATAAAGTTTTGTGGTGAAGTGAAAGAAAATGTTCAAGAAGCCTGCTGTATTTGAAATCTCAGAATTAAGCTCCCTCTGGTAGTGCTGTGCTAGCATTCTTCACCTAGAGCATTTTAATATATCTGTCATTATGAACTTTAAAATCCATGAAGTTAATTTTCTAGCCCTAACAATGGTTCCTTTTCTAATGAAATATAAGATCCTACTCCTACTATAATATGTGGACAGTGTAGTGCACACACACAAAGGGTAATTGAATCTGTTGGAGCCAGCTCTCGTTTAGGGACTATCATTTTATGTTAGTATTTCCTCAGTCTGATATATCCTGGATAAATGGCTAATTTTCAACAGAAGGAAAAAAATAGCATGTATTACTGTTAATAGAAGCTATAATTTCCTGCTGATTTTATTGTTTGAAAATGTCTTTGTAANCCAATAAGTTATATACATAATTATAGGTTTGTAAAGCTATTAAGTATGTGTATGCACAAAATTATAAGTTTGAGAAGTTATATGCATATGTAAAAGCACATTATTATTATAAGTACATATATATTATATAGTATCTGTAGTACATATACTTAGGAGTTTATCTTTTGAGTATGTGCATTTGTGTGTGTGCATGTGGCAGGGTACAGGCGCATATACGTATACATGCTTGTGGAGGCCAGAGGTTGACATTAGGTGTCTTCCTCAACCATTCTAAACTTTATTTTTTGAGGCAGAGTGCCTCACTGAACTTGGAGCTCATTGGTTTAGCTAGACTGGATGGTCAGCAAGCTCCAGGGATCCTCCGGCCTCCCCCTCCCCAGAGCTGGGATTAGAGTTGCACACTACACACCTGGCTTCTACATGGGTACTGGAGACTGAACTCAGGTCCTCATGCTTGTATAGCAAGCTCCTTACCAACTGAGTCATCTCTCCTGCCTCATGAGTTTTATCTTTACTTTTTCTGTCCATCCTTTCGTTAAAATCATCAATGAATCTAAAAAACGTCTCTCATCAACAGCTGCATTCCACTGTAACAGACCAGAATAAAACAAAACAAAACAACCTAACTGGGCTACCCAAAAGAGGTGCAGTTTTCTTTTCCAAGCCACACAAGAAGTCTCTGGAAAGGCAGTCCATATGCAGATGGTAGAGAAGCCATAAGCAAGTCTGTTTCCTTTTTTCTTTTGGCTCTATCTGGCATGTTGTTCTCATCCTCACAGTCAAAACATGACCATCACTGTCTTAGTTTCGGTTTCTATTGCTATGAAGAGACACCAGGACCATAGCAACTCTTACAAGGAAAACATTTAATAGGGACTGGCTTACAATTTCAGAGGTTTAGTCCATTATCGTCATAGCAGGAAGCAAGGCAGCATGCAGGCAGACATGGTGCAAGAAAAGGAGCTGAGAGTTCTACATCTTGACTCACAGGCAATAGGAAATGGTCTGACACACTGGGCAGTATCTTGAGCATATATGAGACCTCAAAGTCCACCTCCACAGTGACACACTTCTAACAAGGCCATACCTACTCCAGCAAAGTCACACCTCCAAATAGTGCCACTCCCTAAGAGCTTATGGGGGCCAATTACATTCAAACTACCACAATCACCTTTAGCATTATGTAGACATTGCAGGCAAGAAAGTGAGNAGCAAAAGGTTCATATCACATATGCCTCCTGACTCCCTTTAAACTGCTTTCCCAGGAGTCCTAGAGGCTCTGGGGGAATAAGCCAGGCTGCCTAGCTGACTGCTTCCCAGAGAACTCAACTGGCTGAGCCTCTCAGGTCAGGTTACTTAGCTGATCCATGTTTAATTTAGTTATCAGTTTTATTCTGGTGTTAATTATCTCTATCAATTCTGTTTGTTACAAATTAGATGGAAAGCTGATAGTTCCTTAGCCATCTAGCAAAAATTTGTTAGGCTGTCTTGGCAACATATACAAACTGAACCTCAATGGCTTATATAGGAGTAACAGTATTTCCAGAAACAAATTTTGCATTGAGCCCATACTAGGATAGCTTAGTCAGTGGTTCAGAACTCTTTGTCACCCCTGTCTCCCTAGATGCAGGTAGCTATGCCATTCTCGTGCATCATTTCTAAGCCCAAATATTTCCAAGGGCAGAAAAGAATAATGTGTGGTTTTTATTAGCCTGAGAAACTTTTCCAGAAGTCTTTGGCAAATGTATACACCTGTTTAATGACTCCATGGCAAGGTGCATGAAGCCACACGAGTGCCTTAGATTAAACATGCTTCTCTCCTGGCAGGCGGGGACTAGGGAGCCTTAGGCANGAAGATGAAACCTATGTAAATATGGAGTTCTGCCAGCATGAGAAAAGGAATAAATAGTATATGGAGACGCTCCAGCAGTGTCTGTTAAGGACTGGGAATGCCAGGACAAAGAGAANAGAGAGGCAGCNAGTAGCACACCAAAGGCAGAATTCAAGACAGAAAGGCCACAGCAACATCAAAATACCCCAGAGAGGCCAGGCAAGGCAAAATGNCTGCAATCCTAGCTATTCTGTAGCTTGTGGCAGAAAGATTGCAAGTTCAATGCCAGCTTGGGCAACACAATGAGACGTAGCCTCAAAATAAAAAGGGGCCATAGATGTAGCTCAGTGGTAGGGTACTTACCTAATATGTGCAAGATGGTGGAGTCAGTCTCCATTACTGCAAAAGAAAAAAGAAAGAAAGAAGGAAGGAAGGAGGGAAAGAAGGAAGGAAGGAGGGAAAGAAAGAAGGAAGGAGGGAAAGAAGGAAGGAAAGTAGATCTTAGGGAAGGCATCAAAATATCATAGGAAACTCAAGAGGAAATGAATTCATGNAAAGGGTAACAAACACTCTCTTCTTATGGTTGAGTGCATNGACCCTTACATCAGAAGAAATAATAATTCGGCCTCATGAAGTACCTATTCAGATGATTGTTATAAACTTTATATTATATTTATATTTATATTCCTTCTCTGCTATGTGCCCACCAAACACTTGGAGAGATTATTTCAGTGTTTGGTCTCAGTCAAGGCAGGGTTAGCCAAGACAGTTCTGTTAACTACCTACTTTTTAAAAAGTATTCTCTGTGGTCTAGAAAGGTGATATTATTTGTCTAGAGTGATTGATATTTTCTTTAAATCCTTCATGAGACATTCTGGAAATATTTTCATTTAGAATGTAAAAACTTGAAGCAATGAAAGCTAATGACCCAGGACTAGAGAGCTGGCTCAGTGGTTAAGAGCACGGGCTGCTCTTCCAGAGGACCCAGGTTCAANTCCTAGTATCCACATGGCAGCTCACAACTGTCTGTAATTCCAGTTCCAGGGGACCTGACACCCATGGCAAAACACCAATGTACATAAAATAAAAATATATTTTAAAAAAGAAAACTAATGACCCTAACAATTGGCAATAAGCCTTTAAAACAGGTTGAGCCAGTTCCCCCTCCCCTTGTAAACTNAAGTATTAAATAGTTAAAACCAACCACAAAGAGCGTGGTTTATTTATTATGTGCATTCAAGATGAAANGGGATATAGTCTCAGCAAGTCGCTGGGGCTAGCTCAGACTCTGCAGCTAGCTTTGCTCTCTTAGTTTTTCTTTTTGTACATGTCTTTTGGTTACAATGGGAACTAGAGGCCTTAGGGAAAAGAGATTATTTTGAATACTGGACTGAGAGCAACAGGAAGGTTTGGGTACAGGCGTGGAAACATGGAGTGATTTTAGGCATGGAACCAGTGAGAGCTAGGAGCTATGCNGATGTGTCTGTGCTAAGCATTTCACATCATTTTGTAGAAAAGTGAAAAAGACAGACATTATGCTAAATAACACNATGCAGATCACATGAGTAAGACATGGAGAACCTAATGTTTGGTGGAGTAGGTAATTCTGTGTAGCCTCAGTGCCCTCCCTCACACATACATACACTGTTTTAGTGTCCTTAGTCTGCTGAATGTGGGCACTGGGTCCACCCAGTGCATCTTTCATTGCACCCTGCTCCCTATTATCAGAGTATCTTGAATACAGGAATATGACTGCTCCAGCATTTGCCCTCCTGGATCTCACATTGCAGTCTCCAACCTGCAGAGTAGTCNTGGGATGTTAAACTAGCTTAATTTCTACAACCCTGGAGACAGGCAATAACTGCCAACCTGAGACCGACTTAGCAGAGGGCTGTGGTCAGGCTGGAGAGATGGTTCAGCAGTTAAGAACACTGGCTGCTCTTCCAGAGGATACTTGGTTCAATTTCCAGCACCCACATAGCAACTCACAACTGTCTGTAACTGTCCCAGATCTGACACTGCCACACAGACATACAGACAAANNCCCACTTAGCAGTTTATTCTATCCAATTCTGCCCTGGGCACAGCTACCTCCTGGGGTCTGGCTGGCACATACGCAGTTTTAGAATTGATTCTGGNTTATACTNGTCACTAAAGAAGAACCAGCTTTCATTTTATATTTTGAAAAATATTTTTTATTTTTTATCAAATGTATTTATTTGTGGAAGTGGGGAGCAGTGTGCCACAGCATGTGTATGGATGTCAGAGGACAACTTTCAGGGGTCACTTCTCACTGTCCACCATGTGACTCCCAGGGATCTAACTCAGGTTGTCAGCTTGGCAACAAACACCATTACTCACGGAGCCATCTTGCCAGCCTGTAGTTTTCAAAATATATTTTTGTTATGTGTTACTGATTGCAATGCTGACTTAAATAGGGGAAAGAAGCATACTTGCTCCCNGAAATAAGAACTGGAAATTTCTACTGCTTAAAGCCGATGGTGACTCATTTATGCTCAGGAACTGTTTCCTAAGGAATCACTGACTTGAATTACATCACTTATTTATTATAAATCTGCCCTTTTGTCTTGTTTCCCTTCATTTCCCTGATCTCATATTGGCAGAAAGGGAATGTGGTGATGCGGAACCCTTGAAAAGTGCATTCGTTCCGNGGCTCTCGGCACTGTGTAACTTGAGCATTGTGATGCCTGACTTCTGTTCTTTTCTACTTGTTCCNGGCTTTTCATTTGACTGCCCTGTGAGCTCTCTTTATAACGCTTGAATTGCAAGGAAGCACGAAAGAAGCTGCTTTTATGACATACTAAGAGAAGGATGTCCTGTTCCAACCTTGTAATAGTAGCCTTGGAGAGAAGTATTCTATCTCAGAAAGATTGAATGCATTCCACTCAGAAGTACCTTCCAATAATCAAATTTAGGGCACCAAAAACCTAATGAGTGATTTTTGACTCCACAGTATTTTTATTTAGCTAATAATTAAGATATACTTTTATTGTGTTGATGGCTTTGCCTATTAATACTTTGTTTTCATTTAATCAAACAAAAATGNGTATGCATTATTGTTTCTTTTTACTATATTATAGAATATTTAAAATTATTTNGTATTTGCTGAGTTAGTAATGATGACTCATTTTCATTGCAACTAATATGCAAATATTTTAAGTCTTGGATCAGCGANTGACCAGGTGATCTGTTGCCCTGTCTCCTCCCCCATAGCCCATCTGTTTTATTTTGCAGCAATACTACTGCTTACGTATTCTACATGATGCCTTTAACAGAAACTCACTTATTGACCAAACATCTCAGATGTCCAAGGTAAAGCTGTACAGTACACATTGTAAGACATTTTTAAAAATAATATACCATATGATGTTTTATCATTTAAAGCCATTTTGTATCATATGGAGGAGGTGGGAAGTAGTCAGGGAGGAGATGGACCCTGGAAATAATGGGCAAGATATCATAAGACAATTGGGAGGAAAGAGATGTTTACAAACACAGATGCATTTTAGGTAAAGTTTATCTTTGTCTCTCCCATGTTATCTTCCCTTCATCCAAGGCTTTTTCCTATCATGTCACCCTATTGCTCCCACACGATTGTGAGTTTCATAATTACCTGTAGGGATTGGTGTCTCAGCTCTCCCGTCAGTTAGCTCATCCCCCCTCCATCTCAAATCTTGACCAATACAATTTGTTATCAAATGTTTGTTAATGGAACTAGAGAGAGAGCTCAGCTGGTTAAAAGCATGTACTGCTCTTACAGAGGATCCAAATTCAGTTCCCAACACCCCCAATCAGGCAACTCACAACCACTTACAACTCTAGCTCTAGGGGTATCAGATGCCTCTGGCCTCTACGGGAACCTGCACTCACTCACATATTCCCCCACACAGACACACCCATACAAGATTAGAAATAAACCTTTTTAAAAAGTTTTTTATTTTAATTTGTTTTTAAATTATGAATGAGCCAAAGAAGTGAGGCAAACTCTAATCCCAGTAATTTGAGAAGTTGAGGCAGGAGGATCATGGTATCNAGACCAACCTTGGCAATGCTGGAAGAGCTTGCTTCAAAACATCATGAGGCTACCCTTGGCTGCANGATGTGTTGTGCTTTGCTGCCATGTTTTTAGTTGAGAGCAGAAGAGTGGTTTTTTCTTTCTATTTGGCTGCAGGCATCTAAGGGCCTCTCCNTTGGGTCAAGCACTGAAGTAATTGAGCAGAGGCTTCCCTGACCATACATAGTAATNAATACAGTCTGCAAAAATAGCTTGAAAATGTCACTGAATGAACAGATGGCTACAGTTCTCCACAGTTAGCCACAGAAAATCTCCAGAAAAGGGAGGGTAATCGCATCTCCAAGGTTTCTGCACCGTAATATTCAAGTACTTGGTTTTCATTTAAGAAGTAGTAAAATAATTATATAATCTAGCATTTATTACAATAAACATAAGGCAATTATAATTTAATTTTTAAGAACCAAATATGTGCACCATAACACTGCCCCATTAACCTCTTAAGTATTTTGGTAGCCCTAGTGTTGTATCTGTAAGTTAAAAGAGTCAGTGGAAACTAGGTAATATCTAAATATTTAGCCATTCTTTGTTATAATAAACCTCGGTGCAGT
Organism: Neotoma lepida; assembly: GCA_001675575.1. Lineage (NCBI taxonomy): Eukaryota > Metazoa > Chordata > Mammalia > Rodentia > Cricetidae > Neotoma > Neotoma lepida. The sequence continues at coordinate 711,332 of LZPO01017300.1, read as the reverse complement.
AGACACTTCACAGATCAATTTTGTACTATTTGTTGAGCAAGAAGTCGCTTATACGTGTACACAGCTCATCTAAGGAGTGATCCACTGTNCCAAACAGGGCTAGAATCCTTTCAGGTGTTGACATTTCAATTGTTCTGGAAAAAAAATGCTCTCATTCTAGAGGTTGCTAGTCTTAGTGCACTGGCTGTCTTCCACTTGCACCCTTAAACCCGTCCTCCAGGCCACTCTCTGCCTCAGGAGGGTGGCCTGTGTAGAATTCCCCCACAAGCTCCCTTCCCTTTGGGCACCCAGTGCTAGTGGAGCCATGGAGAACACTAGCAGTGATGGCAGTGAGGTGTACACAGAGGCTGGATTGTCATCTCATTTATCCCTTGCCTGGTGACCCTCTTTATAAAGCCTTGTCCATCTGTAGTTCCAGCTNCTGCTCCCTCCCCTCATCCCTTCAGGTTCATAAATGGTCATGTCTCCCCCCATCCCAGGCTCTTTCTTGCCCTAGGACACTGCCCTGGTCTTTATGGTATTTTTACCCTTATAGAAAGAGCCTCTCTTCAGATTCTCCTCATACTAAGCCAGTCTGAAAGGCTTCTTTCCTGTTGAGACCCACCATCAATATTCTGAAGTGGCAGGTGATCGGATGCCTGCAGATAGTAAAAAAGGTTGAAGAGAGGCTGGGCGTGGTGGCACACACCTTTAATTCCAGCACNGGGGAGGCAGAGGCAGGTCGATCTTTGTGAGTTCAAGGCCAACCTGGTCTAGAGTGAGTTCCAGGACAGCCGAGGCTGTTACACAGAGAAACCCTGTCTGGAAAAACTAAAAGAAAAAAAAGGTTGAAGAGAATGACAAGAGTGCCAGGTGAAAGAGGAAGCAAGTCCGTTACTGTGGAGACCCCGAAGCCGGTCCCCAAGGTCCTGGTTTCTGCAACTTTTCCCTTCCACTCCATGGAGTTATTATTAGATTGTGGCATCATTTTATTACNATGGACTNTATGCTCTGTGGCATACAGGCAAGTAACAGGAGTCCCATTAATGCTTAAGTTGAGTTTTCTGTTACTTGAGAAAAAACTGTGCCAGAGTCATTTCATGCCTTATAAAAAACTACTTAAGATAGGCACTGAGTAGCTCTAGGGATGGCAAATAGGGTTTGGGATGACACTGTCAGAGATGGCTGAACTGTGCAGAACTCATGCCCAGGCTTCCTACCCTCCAACCCCCACTGGAAGTCAGAAGGAAAAGAAGCCTGTGGAGTTCCTGAGACAGTTGGGTTCATTCANACAGTGCCATCAAAGAGCTCACTATGAGGCGGTTTTCTATTGAAGTATAAAAAAGCACTTGTACATTTAATGGGACATAAATGTTTTTTTCCAGGTACTCGGTCAGGATGTTCTTTCCCAGCACACTTGGCTTAACTTCTCTTGCTTTCCCTGGCATATAGCATCATATGCCTGTCCCTGAGCAGGTAGCCAAAGCAAGGAGGTAGAACTGTGCTAATTAATATAAGCCTGAGCTCTGGAGCTCCGGTCAGGGGTGTAGTTACCGTCCCCAGAAGTGCCTGGGTTTGCAGTAGGGAAGCAGCTGGGAGGATGATAACAAAAATCAGAACTACTAACAGGAAAGGGAATGGATGTGAGGGAGATAACTATGTCTTCTGTGGCTTACCAGCTACATAAGCCAGCCGGTAATTTCCTGCTTAAACTGGTTACGTCATTTTTTCCTTTTTCTCTAGGAGGATCATGGGACTAATCATAGCTCTGTGCTGATTATCTGTGTGAGCCTAGGCATGGACACAGTTCTGATTACTGCAAGCTATTTTTATGAAACTGAACCCAGTAACCATTGAGCTTCTGTAAAATTAGTGTTAATACCGTTTGTCTACCTGACAAAATTACCGAGAGGCTTAAGGGAGATGAGAGACAAGAAAACATTTTGTAAACTATAAAGAGTAACATAAATGAAAATGCTCCTTTTGGGTTTGTATGTATGTGTGTATGTTCATGTGTACGAAGTGCACATGTGTGCAGGTGCATGTGTGGAGGCCGGAGAAAAACCTCTGGTATTGTTTCACCAAAGCTGTTCACCTTGGTCTTTGTGACTGGGTCTCCTATTGGCCTGCAACTCACTAAGTAAGCTAGGCTGGNTGGCCAGGCGACACATTGCAGCCATCTGTCCACCTGTGCCTTCCCAGCACTGAGATTATAGACAGGAGCCAACACACCCCGCTTGTTCTTATNGAGGATCTGGGGATGGAGCTCATATCCTCATCCCTGGCCAGTAAGCATTACTGGCCTGTNTCCCCTCGGATGCTCTTTCTAGTGCCCTTATTTTACTGTGCTAAGAACACTTGAGATGTTAAGTGTTCAATACAGCGTTGTAACCTATAGGCACAGCAGCATTGTTCTGACCGTACTCAAGAGACCGTGTTGCTCCTTTTAGTGAACAAATTAAATACTCCCAGTTGATTTGAAAATACTAGACTGTTAACAGCATCCCTAAGGTTTTAGCTTCTTTGCTTTTCTTAAGGGATTTCCCTCTGAGCTGCTAAGAGCCAGAGTTACAGTGGCTTGAGTTTTTCTCCATGTCCCTGGCAAAGACCCAAAAACACAATAATTCTAATAAAGTTAGTCCAAAAGTACTTGGTGAGCACCTTTTGGCTCCAGACACAATAAACCATTGGCGTGAATTATCATGGGATATTGGACTTGGGTGCAACTAGAGGTGGCAACATTTATCACACTGTCTTCAAGGCATTGTGCACACTCCTACCAATGAGAAGGACTTCTATCAGTTGGCTACAGTAAGGACAAAGGTCTTGAAGGAAGTCTTAATATTGTTAGGAAATTTGGCAAGGTGGGATTTGTAAGTAGACTGTAGAGAGTTTAGGACATGTTTGATTTTGATGTCACCTGGAGANGAATATTCTACTTTGAGAAAATGCTAATCAGGTTTAATTTAATAAAAATGAGCTTTCAGTAATCAGAATAATGTGGAAACAGGGACAGTGATGCTTCCTCCCNGTGTCTGTATACAGCTGCAGATTACACCAAATAATCCCAGAGTCTAGGGCTGTGGTGATTCTCTCTGGGACATTTTCCAAATACTTCTGCTTAGCCCTGTGCCATTCTGCAGCTGATCAAAAGGTAAAGAAGAGACCCAGCCTGCATATTTCGATAAAACACACACACACACACACACACACACACACACACATTTTGACCTACTGATCTAGGTTAACATGTTTTGAGTACCTAATGGCTTCCTTTATTTTTATGCACTATCTTATCCCATAGAACCAGAACACTTTAGGGGTAAGTATATCTCCATCTCCAGCTTCAGAACCAGTAAATAAGCTTGGATCCTGAAATTCNAAAGTAAGAGCTCTTGTTCCTGCAGAGAACCAGGTGTAGTTCCCAGCACCCATATGGTGGCTCACAACCATCCTTAACTCCAGTTCCAGGGGATCTGATCCCCTCTTCTGACCTCCACAGGCACTAGGATGCATATGCTACATATACACATAGCTGGCAAAACACTTATATGCATATAATAAAGAAATAAAGAAATCTAAAATTTTTTTAAATATGAGACATGTGATAAGATAATATTTAAGTCTCCTTCAAACTTTCCTTCAAACTTCTTTCTTTTCTTTTCTTTTGCTTTTCTCTTTTATTTTTGCAGGGGAAGTAGGGGGACAGAGTTTTACTATATAACCCTAACTGCCCTNGAATTCAATATATGGACCAGGCTGGCCTTGAACTCACTGAGATTTGCCTGCCTCTGCCTCCCAAATTCTGGGATTAAAAGTGTGCACCACCACACCTGGCTCCTTGAATTCTTAACAAAATTAACCAGATTAATATTTTTTTTAGATTTATTTATTTGTTATGTGTACAGTGTTCTGCCTGCATGTATGCCTGCACACCAGAAGAGGGCATCAGATCTCATTACAGATGGTTGTGAGCCACCATGTGGATGTTGGAAATTGAACTCAGGACCTCTGGAAGAGCAGCCAGTGCTCTTAACCTCTGAGTCATCTCTCTAGCCCCAGATTAATATTCTTAATAACATTAACTAGATCCATGGAATGGAAAAGTCCCAAGATATGTCTAGAAAAGTAGGCCAGTCCAAGTAAGGTAAAGGGTTTTTCTAGAAAAAAAAAAAAACAGTTGAAAGAAGATTCATACAGTATAGTGACTCAAAGCAATACAGTTTTGAGCCCTGGTCCCAGCACTCAATAGCTCTGTGACTTTGGGCAAGTCATAGGGCCTCCTGCACCTTAGTACTACCATCTGCTAAATGGTAATAAAAAATAGTCCCTTCCAAGTTAGCGGGGAGAGTGGTAGCATATGCCTTTAATCCCAGCACTTTGGAGGCAGAGGTGGGTGGATCTCTGAATGTGAGGTCAGTCCAATCTATAGAGTAAGTTATAGGACAGCTACAGCTTCTCAGAGAAACCCTGTCTAAAAAAAAAATAAATAACTAAAAGAACCTTCCACAAAGAGTGGTTATAGATAACGCAACACAAATAAAGTGTAGCATAGAGGCTGACAGTTACTCCAGANGTGGGCACCTTGTAGACTGGGAACAAGCAGGGCAGAGAATGCAGCCTACCAGAGAGAAGGCAACATCCCAAGGCAGCGTTCATTTCTGATGATGATATTTACTTGTGTCAGAAGCACAAATCTTACAAATATTTAACAGTGTGGAAACCTTTCTGAATAGATTGCTATTCTGCGCTCATGTGTGGCCTCCAGGGATTTGGCCTGACCAGGGTGGTGAGGGGATGAAGAAAAGACAGACAGATGGATACATGGGCACACAGAAAAACCAGGGTCAGCCACTGGAGAAGCTGGAGCACTCTGAACATGCAGTGTGTTTAGTAAATAGAGTTGAACAGGGAGGCAGGGTTATTGCCCACAGCTGAACAAAAGAGGTGGGTTATTACATANAGATAAACAGGAGGTGGGGTTTATAGTGCACAGCTGAATAAATGAAGAGGATTTAGCTAATCTCATTGGAGCAGTCTCTTTAGGGGAGCAGTCTTCAGGCCATAAATACTTTAGGAGAGAGCTNTGGTGGATATTTTCTGTGTATACTATACATTCACACTCAGACCAGAGGAAGGCTTTGCCATTTTCTAAACCTAGACCAGAGAGGGCTTTGTCATTCCCCTCTGAGCCACACTCTGGTGGGGGCGGGGGGAGGCTTTGCCATTCCTTCATGGACCTGAGGCTTTGGAGCCCTTAACATGGTAATGTCCATGTCTACAAGTACACATTCATTCAGGACTTCACTCATTCCTGGCTTCCTTCTCTCCTTACACTATAGTATTTTCTTTCATCTTCNTGTCAGATGTTGAGAAGGTTTATCTTATAGTGCTTTTAGGATGAAAAGTCTTTAGCNCTTACATTACATATGCTGAGCAATAAAGTCCTTCACATTTTTATTGTTATTTGAGTACCACTGTAAATAATCAGGAGCTGGGGAGTCAGAGACCTTGTCTTTCATTCAACAAATAGTTATGCAACATTCGTCATGTGCTGCACTCTTTGCTGGGCCCTGGAGGAAATAGCAGTAAGAGGAAATAGAAATTTCAGCAGTGTGAAGAAAAGAGACAAAGCAAGTGGGCAGGAACTGTAAAACATGGAAAATCTTTTGTTGCAGGGAATATAAGGCACTGTAGGCTTANTTGCAGGAAATACTCTTGACCCAAACTGAGGAACCAGACCAAATCAAATATTATTTTCCTCCTGAAATAAAGTACTATAGAATATCAGAGAAGCAAGTAGGAGTTAGCCAGGATGATGCCTTAAATTATTTTATAAGTCAAGACTAGCTTGCTTAAATAGTGAGTCCTTGCTTCAGTGTAAGGGCCATAATTAACACTGCAGCAGTAGGATTAGAATTTTATTAGAATTTTATTCCTGTCAACAGAAAAGAAGACAAAGGCTAGTGGACCAGAGGCCCGGGGTAAATGAACAGTAACATTGTAAAATGACCCAGAGAGACAAAGGAATGGGACGGTGTGAGGTTAAGGGCTTGTTCATCCCTCAGTTCATAAAAGTGCAGAAAAACACAGGGAAGGATAACGGG
>LZPO01017300.1:675213-689420 GCA_001675575.1 Neotoma lepida | reverse complement strand
AAGAAAAGAAGAAGAAGAAAGAAAAATAATGAGCCAATGTTTTCCCCCTTTCTAGAGACAATCACGATGTCTACCGTATTTAAGGCAACAGTCTGTGCTGTGGAGAGCTGTAGAACTGTAGTGCTTCGCCATCTAGCGGCTAGTTCTTTCTAGTCCATGGCTGTAAGGCTGTCAGCACNGCTAATCTTTTTTATTTTTCCTTTTATTTTAGTATGCTGGAACCAGTAACTGATTCTTTCTCTTTTATCATCCCATTCCTCTGTCCTAACAGACACAAACTTCAGAATAGGCTCAGTATTAATACAGTTCTTGAGGAGAAACTGACTCTTCAGAAGCGGAGTTAGGTACAGAAGATTGGGGGGATGGAGACTCTGAGAAGATGGGGGGTAAGGAAATAAGGAAGCAAGAGGTGGGCAGAGGACAAAAGCTAACTCATAGTATGGCTGCAGCAAAAGCCTCAGCTGACCCTGGAGTTCCGGAGCTGAGATGGCTGCTTAGAGTTGTCCCAAGCTGAAGTGATGAGATCAGTCCATCATATTTACATCAGTTCACCACTGGCTGTCAGCAGCCCCTAGGAAGAGGTGAAGCCTTTGGCTCATGGCAGTGTGTAGCAAAGGATGCAGTTGTTTGTCAAACACTAGCCTTCTTCCCCTTCTTTCCTTTTGACTAACTTCTAACTCNGCTTAGCCGCAGGGGCACGCTCTCTGTCACGGGTTAACCACTGCTACAGATGGGTTCTCTGATTTCATCACGTAGATCAAATTCGGGATTCTCGATAGCACTTGAAAGAAGAATCTTTTTCTATAGAGGACTGGCTCTGAAAGCCTTGCTTTGTCTGTGTCTCCTGTGCTTACACTGATATGTTAATATTACCATCCCAATGAGATCAGAGACCAGACTCAATGGTGCCATGGGGGCTGGGGGCGCTGGGGAGATCAAAAGTCACGAAGTCAGTTCACAAGGCAGACTTAGTTATACTCCTAAGGTTTCCATAATTGCCCTCCTGAGAAGAGCCAATTAAAGTAGCAATATTTCTTCCTTCTAGCAGNATTATAAGTGTTTTGATCTTGACCAGTTATGTTGGGAGGGGGAAGGGTGGACTCAACACTACTAGCTGTTCACCAAGCTATATTCCCTCATTCAAAAGGAATAGACATTGGCTGGGATGTGAGTAGCCAGATAGACCTCATATGCCAGCTTCCCTTGCAGCCTGTGTGGGCTAATCCCTCATGCACGGACCTGAGCAAATGAAATATATGCAGCTTTTGCCAAGTGTGCTTACAAGTAAACCTCTGGCCTGGACTTCTATTCTCTACTTCTCCTCACTAGGTAGAAATGCTTCAACCAGAATGACCCTGAGTAATACATGTTGGCTGAAGTCCTTGTCCTGGGTCACTGAAAAACAACGAAGCTGTGCTATCAACCTATTTTTGTCACCACTCATGGACCACACTCTATTGTACCTCCTAATCAAGTCTTACTAAACGTCCACTTCTAGAGACATCCACAAACACTTCCTTTTCCTCCTTTTTTGGTATATGGTGTACATGTGTATATGTGTGGATGTAGAAGCCAGAGGGCAGCTTCGGCTGCTGTCTCTCAGATACCATCCATCTTGTTTTGTGAAACAGGTTCTCCCATTGGCCAGGTACTCTCCAAGTAGGCTATACTGGATGGCCAGTGAGTCCCAGGGATCTAGCTGCCTCCACTTCCCCAGTGCTGGGATTACAATGTGTCAGCATGCCAGCCCTGTTAAAGGCAAGCACTTTCNGACTGAGCTGTCACCCCAATGTCCCCTTTCCTCTTTTTGACCTTCACATTAACATCTGTCCCCTCTGCCTTCTGGTACTTAACTTTTTGTTTATTACTTGCTTCTATTTAGTGCTATTGTGTTTTTGTTCTTTATTTTATATTCTTCCCCTCACCCCTGATTCTTGAGAACCTCTGTTCCTGTAGCCAAGGCCAGCTTTGAACTCACTATGTACCTGAGGATGGCCTAGAACTCCTGATGAGGATCTCCCAAGTGCTGGGAATGCAAGCATGTACCACCCTGCCCAATTGCCATCTCATCTCTTAAACTTGAAGGCTCTCTCAAGATGGAACATTCTGCTCCTGCTTCTCAGCTAGCACAGCTGTGGTAGCTGCTGATGAAGTCCTATGTAAAACTCTTGCCCTGCAAGGAGTGATGCTATCATTAGNTTAGTATTGCACCTTCCCCAGAGACTGGGTCTCAAGCAGATGTAAGCATACCTGGGGGTGAGGAAGGGGGGGTGAGTACCCCTCTAACCACCAGCAGGCCCAACATGTATAAAAAAGGAGAGCCACAAAAGGTGGAACCAACTTGGTTGCAAACTTGAGAACCTTCCCCAGGAACCAAACTGTTGCTAATTCAACCAAGAGCACATCCTGGTGAGCTCGCTTTCATAGTGNTCTCCTGCCACAGCTCATGGCTTCCAGCCTTCTCCACAGAACTGTCCTCTACTGACCAGAACCCCCTTGCCTCCTTGCTGGTCTTCCNATCTTGAGCAGGGTCACTTACAATGATGGACTGAGTAGTTTAGGGGTACAAAAGGTTCCCTAACCTCAAAGGAACGTAAGTTCTGCTATACCGTGTGTGTCCCANCCACATATGGCCATTCCCTGTGCACCAGACCAAGGCTAGACATAACCTGGCACACACTTTGTCCGGCTCTTCTCCTTCCCTGTCTACTTCATTTTTCCTCGCACATTTTTTCTGCCAGGAATTCCTCACCACTAAACATTTGTTCTGGGTGTTCTTTCTAGTGAATTCAGCATCACTAGTGCCAAACCTTTGCTCTCATTTTTCCAAATTACTTTCTCATTTGGTTCCAGGGAATTTNAGATCTGGCCTGCGCACACCACAGGCATGACTGAATGGTTTGTTCTGAGGGCATTAGGTCAAAAATAAGTGAGCTTTTTTGAAATAATGATAGGATATACCTGCTATGTTATATCGTCATGAGGATTTTAAAATCTGAATTAAAGAGTGTAGGTTTGTAGGCCTCTGCCTGATGTCTAGCAAATGCCCTCAGGCATTGTTTTACTTACTTATAGATGGCAATTGTGCCTCTGTGATGCTCACTGTAAAGTATGCACATAACAAATATTTGGTGAAAAAAATGAGACTGAAATTTTGCTTTCAGAATCAAGACTATGTTCTGAGATTTGGCCAGCAGAGGGCAAAACAGATGCAGACAAAGATCTGATGGGCTGAGTGGTGTCTCAGGATTCTGAGACNGCTCCCTCACAGTTGGTCTGGGGTCCGACTGACAGAGGGCTGAGAGGAATGCCTTCATCAGAGCATATCAGAATGTTAAATCTGTCGCTTGAGAGTCTAGAATTTCCACCGCCAACTCTCAGTAGTGAAACACGCTGCCTGTCCTAGCTTGGGAATTCAGACAAGTTCCTGGTCCTGAGATCCTTACAGCTGCCTCGGTCTCTGCAGCTCCTGTTTGAACCCATGAGCTGTGCTGCACCTCTCATGATCTCCCCTGTGCTCATGTTAATAGACGTCGGGTTTCTGTAACTTGCAAGTAAAGGAATTAGAATTAAGTCTCCTGCTGAGTATAGGTGTGTGTGCTGAGCCTCCTCCACAGATGGGACAGAGTCTCAGAGCCACACAGGGGCAGCTTCTGCTCCTTCCCAAGGGCAGTGTGTTTGAAAGTCTGCTCCAAGCTCCCCTTGTCTCCTTTCTCCATTCATTCATTCTGCTCATTTCAGAGCTCAACTCCAGTTCTCCCATGCTCTAAACCCTTGCAGATAAAGTTAATCTCATTTATTAAAAACACTTCTATCCCTTATCACCTGGCCACTCAAAGCTGTACCCAACTGCAGCCCACCATTTGCTTGGGTGTTTAGAGTAGAAAGCCTCTAGAGTCCCATTGGCTGTAGACTCTAGAATCTGCTGTCTTGCCTTGACTTAAGGAAGTCACCCCTTCCCTCTCAAGAAGAGATTAAAAAAACAAGAGATCCAACGTAGCTGCTCTTTTGAGCTTCCTTTCAAGCAACACAGAAGCATTTTATTGTTTTTAAAGCTTTATTCATTTTTATTTTGTGTGTATGGATGTTTGCCTGCATGTATTCTGTCTGTGCATCACGAGCATGCCTGGTGCCCTCAGAGGCAAGAAGAGGGCATTGGATCCCTTAGAGCAGGAGTCAGGTGGTTGTGAGGCACATGGAGCTGGGAACTAAACCTGCGTCCTCTGCAAGAGCAGCCCGGGCTTTTAACTGAGAAATATTTGGTTTTACTGGGAGAAGCAGCTTTCCGGCCCTTTAAAATGCAAGCATCATATGTTGGGTCATAGAGGTCAAGTATCACACACATTGCTGAAATGGAAAGGGAAAATCCACCTATAATCCTATGCCTTTGAGATAACTGCTATCAAAAGTCCTTTGAGCAGTTGCTGAATGTAAGTATGTATGTTTCAGTGGGGCCTTCTGGGAAGCACACAGGGATCCCTCAGATTCCTTCTGGGAAGCACACAGGGATCCCTCAGATTCCTTCTGGGAAGCACACAGGGATCCCTCAGATTCCTTCTGGGAAGCACACAGGGTTCCCTCATATTGAAATCAGACACAGCAATGGGTGGTTTCCGTATAGGATATGGAGCAAATAGCTGGTGAAGAANTCACTCACCACGGTATACGAATTAGGTAGAACTATGTGAAAGGACTGATAGTCACCTATTATTAAACTTTCAAGTCTAACTATTTCATTATACTAAAGAGAAAAAAGAAAGGACCAAAAAGAGAAGTAAAAACCTTGTACTTAAGGTTTTTAGTGCTGTGGTAAACATCATAACCAAAAGAAACTTGGGGAGGAAAGGGTTTATTTCAGGTCACAATCCATCACTGAGGGAAGTCAGGACAGGAACCTGGAGGCAGGAACCAAAGCAGAATCTTTGGGGAAAGCTACATCCTGGCTTCCTCATCCTGGCTTGTTCAGTTTGCTTTCCTATATACTCAGGACCACTGCCCAAGGATGACACTACTCACAGTGGCCCAGGACCTTTCACACTAATCACTAATCAAGAAAATAACCTACAGGCCAGTCTGATGGGGGCATTTTCTCAGCTGAGGTTCCCTCTTCCCAGATGACTCTAGATTGTGTCAAGTTGACAAAAACAAAAACGAAAAACTTCCAACTGGCACAACCAGCTAAAGTTATACACCACTTTAAAAATAAGATGCTCACTGGTTCTCCCATTAAAGCAATCCGTTTACACACTGTATCATTTAACATGGCCATCTCCTAGGTGCAATAATAATCCCCTAGAAGCAAATTTCAAGTTAGTATTAGAACACTTCTCACAGAATTCGGAGTAGAAGAAGCTACTTCCAAGGTAGTGAAGTCCCTGGGATTGGAGACATGACTGGAAAGGGCCGAGTAACATGGCTCAAGAGGCACATGACCATGTCACTAATGAATATAATGCTTAGGACCCTATGCTTTGCACAGTTTCTGTCTTAAGATCCTGGAAGCGCCTGAGCAATACATTAACACAGTGACGTCTTTGGTAATATTTGTAAAAGTAAGATATTTCTCACTGCTCCCCTCCCCCAAGCTCCCTACCAAGACAGGGCTTGCCTAGGCCAGTCTTGAACTCCTGAACTCAAATGATCCTCCCACACACAGCCTCTTGAGCACTAGGATTACAGGCATGCACTACCGCACCCAGCTTTAAGTTCTTTTGGTCAGGATCTTACCCCACCTGTCATTGAGAAGTCCTAGACAAAAGGACCAGAGTTCCTGGATTCCAGTCATAGCACCTGTTCCGCTTTGTTGGCAAATGATGCAAAACCCACATGTGTTAAGCATGTTTAAAGAAATAAAACATGAATTAACACAAATAAGTAGCGTTACTNGATTTTATCAAGATTTCTCATGTTTGAAGATCATACATTAAAAGATTATGTGTGTCTTCTGCTCCATCTCCTTTGGCTTCCTCTTCTCCTACTTGCCGGTAGTCCATACTTCTATACATTTGTTCATGGGCTCCTGGTTTATAATGCTTATCTTTGTGTGGAAAAAATGGCTTATCCATAAGGCCAGGCCTACCAGTCCCTCTTCTTTGGTCCCAGTGACGATCTCTCTTACCAATTTCTTGTTGCTCTTATATAGACAGAGACAAAGAGGCTGATAGGATCCAGAGCTGAATTCTGGAAGCCCAAGAAGACAATCCTCAGGCATCGTAATATTCCATCGTCCTCAGGCACCTCACATCAGATCATAGACACTCGGTTCTTGATGTACACATGATAGGGGTCACTACGTTTGTCTACTTTGCGTGAACGGGTGTATCCCAAGATAAGACTGCCCACAGTGACAGCAAATAAGAACATGACAAAGAGAATATACATGTAGGAGTTGTCATTACGGCCAGGAAGGCTAGTCCGACGCTCTTCAGTTTGATTGTCTGGCCCAGGTCCTGGCCCTGGCCCAGGCCGGCAGAGCAAGTGACTGTGAAGGGTGGCATTCAGAGCCTTCAGCACACCATGGAGGCTCTTGTACCAGGTCTCAGTCCCATTGGAAGTCTCCATAGCAACAGAAATTGAGGTACAGGAAGAACTGGAATGTGATCTGATGGAGAGAGAAAAAAGCGAAGGGGTGGCTCTGTTACCCACAGCTTGAACGACTCCCCCACTTTGCAGACCTAGGCTAGAGCACGATACCATGTCTCTTCTCCACTCTTCTTTGCTTGTCTGTCTTCTCCACTAGGCCTCAGGCTCAGTGACAGGAAGTGCTGCATCTGCTTTCCTCAACACTGTACAGCAGCACTCAGGGAAGCATCCCACAGTGCGTGTGGAGCAGAGCCTTTCCTGGCCGTTGAAAGCCATGTTACTCTCTCTTTTTCTTGGATTATATAAATTGACTAGATTGTAGGCTACAAGAACTTTAGAAGTTATTTAATTTAACTCCTTCCATTTTATGTACAGGGAAACTGAGGCCCCAAACAAATAAGTAGCTTATTCCTCATCAGGGAGCAGTAAACAGTGTCTATTTTCAGAACTCCTTAATAGGCCAAATAGCCACAATTCAATGGCTGATTCCAAAGCTCTCTTGCACCTAGGCAGTGTCAGCAGACATTATTATTACCTATATGTACCAAACATGATTATTTCTCCTTGAAAAGATAGTTCTGGCCAGGAGAAATACTCATGACAGCTCTATGGAGAATTGGAGGAACAGAATCTACATAATATAGAGCACCCTACTGCCACCCAGGACTGGCCTACACTCCATGAAAGGCCTTTGAGGTTCTCTGCCATCCAGTACTTGTGCTCTTTGTCTGGATGAAGGAGGGAAAAGAACACAGACTTCCTGAATTAAGATGTAAGAGGCAAGAAACCTGAGTTTTTCTCCACGTGGGCCAGTGGCAAGCAGGAACAACACAGTGAAATGAATGACTCAGAGTCATTACTTTCCCGGACTACGTATGTGCGGAGGCCTTGAGAAAACTCAAACCCAGTCCTCACCCTTAAGGCCAGCCTAATATGATGCAAGTGACAACCCAGGAGCTACGTAAAAGAGCTACTTAAAATGACTAACACTTATCGGGGCTTAGAGAACGTTCGCTGGGATGGAGTGATTTGAACTGGACCTTGAACCGTTCTAAGAGGTAGAGAGGGCAAGGACGGGAAAGAGATGAACATCAACAAGACAGTACACAAAATGTCTAGAAGAATGGAAGATNACTTAAAGAGGTTGAATGTAAGATGGACAGAAGGAGAAGACAGGAATGTGGGACAGAAGAAACCACTGGGGCCAAATCACAGGGGACTGGAGTGTCATGCTGTGTGTTAGAACTTGATCCTGCAGTTGGCTTTAAAGATACCATTGCATTTTAAGAGGGTAAAATGTGCAGATCTGTGCTTTGAAACAATGATGTCGCTGCTGTGTGACCTGGCAGGGCTGAAAGTTGAGGCAGGCCAGTGATAAGGATCTTCAGATGTTTGGGAACAGGTTTTGAGTTCTGGACCAGGGTAGACAGAAGGCATGACAAAGTGGGAGCAGGACAGATGTGAGACATGAGAGGGATTTGAGGGAGGGAATGACTAACATGAATGTCTAAGGAGGAAAAGCCCTAGACAAATGTACAGACAGACACAGACAAACAGCATGGATCTAGACAAGCCCACTCCTAGGAAAGTTAGTTTCCGTGATGGGCATGGATTCCTTATCTATCAAAAAAAGATCATCAGTGGGAGCTGTTGAACAATGAGTATAAAGTTTCTGTTGCAGCATGCAAAGTTCTAGAGATTATGCCACGGCAGTGTGAAGACAGGTAGCACTTAGCTATGCACTCCTATGGTTAAGAGGGCAGATTTGGAGTTAAGCATTTTTAGTTATAACTAATAAGGCTGTTGTGCTTCCCAAGCTTGCTGTAAGTATTTGCTCTTGCTGGGTGCCTTTAATCCCAGCACTTGGGAGTCAGAGGCAGGGGGATCTCTGTGAGTTCAAGGCCAGCCTGGTCTACAGAGCGAGATCCAGGACAAGCACCACCAAAACTACAACAAACCCTGTCTTGAAAAAACAACAACAACAAAAAGTATTCACTCTTTTACTGCATTGAAGAGGATGAATGTTCTTTTCATTTTGAGAACCAAATACACTCAGTTTTTAAGACCCAAAGCATACATACAGCAGAGGTNAAATCTCTCTGTTCCTGGTCAGCTTTCTTGGGTATCCTTCCTTGGAAAGGGGTTTTGACTGGTGGGGCACAGGGAAGGCATCACAGATCTGGAGAACTCACCAAACAGTATAGGAACTCTGCTGGCTCCGAGACATCTTTGAGAATCTCCTTGTGGATGTCCCACAGCTCTTCAGTTCCTTGGCCTCTCCAGGGATATGGATACAGCCAGAGTCTTGGTGTTGACAGGGAAGCAGAGAGCTAGAAATCGGGGAGGAGGCAGAAGAGGAGGAAGAAAAAGGAACCAGACACACAAACCTCAGAACCAAGGGTGGATCACCCCAGGTCAGTTCCTAAGGATTGTGCAATCATCTTTCTGTGGGTTCTGACCCCACCCCTATTCCTCTCCCCTTCCTGAAACAGCTGGCCCAGGCCAGCCTAGAGTTGTAGCTACAGGAACTATGTGGTGGCCAAGGGACATCTGATTGCTGTCTCCCAGTCCCAGGTTCATAACATCTTAAATGGGTGACTTTGTGGGAAGTCTCNATCTAACCTGTGGATCAGCCAATGGTACAACCTAAAAACCTTCTCCCTTCCCAGGGTGCTGGCATCTTAAGAGAAGCCTTTTAGAACCCAAGAGAGTGAGCTGAGTGGTGAAANGGCAGTCTGCAGTTCCCTAGAAATAAATGGAGTGTTACTAGTCAAATCCGTTTGGACAGACAGCATATGGATGTGCCCCAGCGGGCCACCNTGCTGGCTCAGTGAGTAAAGGTACCTGGGGATAACCTGGATGGCCTGAGTTTGATCCTGGAATCTACACGGTGGAAAGAGAGAACCAACTCCTGCAAGCTATCCTCTGACCCACACTCCCAATAAATGCCATAAAATAATTAAAGTGAACATGTTCCAGAATTAACTCTCTGTCGTGAAAATTAAAGAGCATTCTGTAAGGCGTGGCTGTAAATGCCACAGATGGTGGTGGTGGTTTGTATAGTGCAGGAGCTGGCAGGGCCTTCAGAGTTCATGAAGGCTAAATGTCCTCATTTTACAGTAAAGGAAATGCAAGCCCAGGCAGCTGTCTTGGNCCAGCTGCTGCTTGTGTGACTTTGGACATGTGATTTCCGTTTTTTTGGATCTCAACTTCATCTGTAAAANGAAGGGGTCATGGTCAGCTCAAACATCCTGTGACAGTATGAATCACAGAGTCACATTGTGAGATCTTGGGAGACTGGATTGGCTAGTGGAGGCAGCCTTTGGGTGCCTTCTAGAGGCCTTCAAAGCCCGAGATGGATAGGGCTGCAGTCTTCCTAGCAGGTTAAGATATTCCTGAGTCTCTGGATTGACTTACACCTGACACTCCAGCCTAGGTAAACTGAGGACCAACTGATTGACTTGTCCCCTTTGCCTCCTAGCATCTTACCTACACAGGTGGTCTGTCCCAGGGGAAGAGACAGATAGTGTGGAATGTGGGAGTAAGAGGCAAGTGAAGGACAGGGTGGAATTCATGAGTGGAGTGGNGAGTTGAGCAGCCTCTCACCCATCAGATCCTCCAGTCAGAGCCTCNGGGGACAGTTGGAGTTCTGACTGGGGAACAAAGAGGCCATATTACATACTCTTAGGTGCTGGGTTTGGGTNGGGATAAGGTGTCAGGTACTGGGCATACTGTTTGAGTAAGGAGAAGCAGAGAGCTCAAGAAGGGCTACCCCCTTCTTGACTNGTTCCCTAGGACCTGCCTCTGGCTTCCATCTCCTGGAGAGTCATTGATTATCAAGCTTCCAGGATGGAAGAGGCAGAGTTCCTGTCACAGAGAGGCCTTTGCTTGAAATAGGCAATGGGTTAGCTTGGAATGAAGACTAACAGTTATTGAACTGTTAGTTTAACAGTTGTCAAACTCCTGTGGATGTGACCCTGCCACTGCNTCCATCTCCCTATGGCTCTCCCAGAGTCTGGGCCCATGACAGTGAGCTCCAGGCCATGAATTCAACAGACAATGCTTGCACTTNGTGTCTCTTGCCTTTGCTCATACTGTTTTCTTAAGCAGGAATTCCTTTGCACTTTCCATCTGCTCAGCAAACTCATTCACTCNTCCTTTCCCAAGACACCTCTCCCCTCCCCCATTCAGCAACTAGTTAGTTTCTCTTGTTTGTTTCCAGAGTGCTTTGAAAACAGCCTCATTAGAAAATCCTGCNGTTCACCATTGTGGGCNAGTGTACATATGGGCCCAGTGCNTTCATGCATATATGCTTGGAGGTTTCAGGGCAGGGACCTGGGCCTCACGCCTTTCTTTATTCTCCAGGCCTGTTTACATAGCAAGCACTAAAGAATAAGAGGACAAGTGAATCAATACCTCGTCTATAAGAGAGCCCCCCATCCCTTAACTCTTTCCCCAACAGATTCGTGGAAACAGCTTTCAATGTTTTACGAGAAAAACAAAGTAGGAACAACTCCAAGTTAGACCAAGACAGGCTGCCTTGGGGAAAGGGGAGGCTCCTTGCTCAGGTGGCATGGGGCAGGGAAGGGAAATTGTGAGCCTCCTCTGGAAGCCCAGACACTTCCTGCATCTGATCTGAACCCATTTATCCAAAGGGCAAACATTCTTGGCCCCCAAACACCAGTAAATGGTTTTGCAACGCTCTTCCCTGTGTACCTACTTAAGGTGTGGCCACCCACACCCACAAACTGCACACACACACACACACACACAGTCCCAATCTCAGCCTATCATCTTGCCATTCAAGGGAGCCTTTCATGATCCCAGTCCTGCCTGTGTCTGGCTGTGTGACCTTGAATAATGCGTTTATTTTCTCGGAACCACATCTGTAAGACGGAGGCAATTACCCATGCCCGGCTTACCTCATGAGAACTGGAAGAGACAATAGATGGGAAAGTGTCTTAGAAACAGCAAATGTAAGAGAACATGACTGGGAAGCCTGCTCACATTGTTCCCCTAGCTGTCACCACATCTCAGTTCACCCACTATTACCAAGAACGGTCACCCCAGGTGTCACTCCCTGCTGTGGCCCTCCTATCCTCCACAGACATCAGGGGGTTCTTAATACTCTTCGTGAATCTCAGAAATGTTGGCCTCCTTCACTGTTTCCCACACTTTCTGATGAACCCTGTCACCCTTGCCATTAGAAGTGCCATCCTCTANTATGAGACAGAGGAGATCTGAGTTTCTGCCCCCTGCTGGGCCGGTATGTGTAGCCATGTGTAGACTGGAGGAGGTTCTTGGTCTTGTCCGGCCTCCCTCTTAGAAGGTGCTTAGAGCACCGCCGCATTACAGGTAGAAATGTGCCTTGAGAAGGGAGAAGTGAAGAAAGTCGCTTGTCGGTTCTCATCTGAGGGCGTCAACAGACTTGAAAGGCAGTTTTTAAAGNCTCCAGCATAGCACCCTCCATTTGGAATGGACAAGGTGGCTGAGTGCCAGAGAGAATGAGTTTATTCCATATCTTAAAGTGAAATAGAGTCCTGGGCTAGGGGTGAAGAAACACTGGCTCTAATTCAATTTGGCCCCAGCTGTGACCCTAGAAAAGGGACTCAGTTTCCCCATAGGCCAATGAATGAGGAGTAGGAGGCAGGAACTGGGAGGAATCACTCCCTGGGCTCTCCCACATTGGCTGAGATAAGAGACCCCCCAAATATTCCCCTGTGCCCTAACGTGGATTATGCGGGACAACTGGNGGAAACCCGTTCTGCAAGTGGTGACCTAAGAAAAGAAAGCACAAGTCACAGAGCCATGGTTACCCGGCAGGTTTACACTACCTGAAAACTAGAACCCAAGACGTCCGCCTTCCAACCTAGACCTGCTACTAGCAGCGCAAGATGCTTTCGGAGTCCCAGGCTTTCCTAGAACTGGTCGCAGAGGGCTAGTCACAGTGGAGTGGAATGGGAATGGCAGTTCTGCAGAGCCTGCCGCTTCGGTCGAGCAAGACTTGACTCCTGGAATGGTATTTCCGCGAGTGCCCCCCTGCAGACCTGTACGTGTTCTCTTGCCTATCTGTAGGCGGGGAGGAGCTTTTGCTGCCTGGAGGGAGTCCTGGCGGGACGTGTGCGAGTCTCCCACGATGTCCATGCGCAACTACTCTCGACTCCCTTGTGCTGCCTGGGGATACCTGCTCTTCTCCCGGGGGAGAATCTACTCAGTATTTTAGCAGCACTCCAAATCGGGTCCTGACTATCAAGGAAAACACATCCTGGACCTCGCCGGGGAGATGCAAACCCCTGCACTTTTCAAATCCTGTGGGTGCGCCTTACCTGCCTCTGGGATCTGTCTCCGGTGAGCGCTGCAAAGATGCCCAGCAGCGCTCCGTGCTCTCACTGCTCTGCACTCTTACTGGCTCTTGGTTCCCTTTCCCTTCCCAACGTGTCCCCTCCTCCGGCCCCGCCCTGCCCTAGCACACCAGTTTCTGAGCTGGCTAGCTTCGGTTGCCTCCGCCCAGCTCCCTGGCCTCACCCGCTTGTGGGGAACCGCCCGCTTCCTGGACCTGAGACAGAATTTTTCTCGTTTGTGTCTCTATGTCTCAGCCAACCTAGCAAAAAGCTGTTCTCCAGAAATCCAGACCAAGCGCTGGGCGTTGGTGGAGTTGGGCGTGGCACCTGTGTGGTTATGTGGCACTGGGCAGCTCCCTACTGGGGCCTTGGCTTCCTCACGGGGGTACCACCATTCTTGCGCAGGCTTATGGTTGGGTCAGAGGTGTTCTCAGAATCCAAAATACTAAAACCGGAATAGCCAGAAGAAATATTTGATTCTAACACAAACCCTGTTTTCCAGTTTGCAGATGCCCAAATTGGGGAGGTGACTTATCTACACTCACCAAGCAAGCTAGTGTCAGACCTGAGACTCAGAATCCTCTACACTCCAGCAGGTGCCTCCTCGAACATTCCGATCAACTTGTGTCCAGTCACATCTTAACTGGTGTCTGCCCCAGATCACTCGTTCTCCAGCCACTGGGTCCTCCTTCAAATCGTTTCTGATGATATTACAGGCTATGTAAAAGAGAAGCCAAGGTAAGCTGAGAAATGGGGGGGTGGGGGGTGGCCACCAACAGGAAAATGATAGAAACAGGGACCAGCCTCTCAGGGACTTAGGGACCACTTATTCAAACTCTCTTTACCAGCAGAGAGCCACACAATTAACACATTCAGAAGANCTCCCTCACGCCCTTGCAAAGATCTACTGCAATATTTCTGAGGCACATAATTTCAATTACAGAATTTTAGGATATGATTATCTAAGAAGTGCTTAGGGGGAGAAAAAGACCTGCCATGTGGTAGGCATCTTGTGCATAATGTCTAATCTCCTCCAAAACACATCACTGCCATGTTGTTTCTGTGCCGTACCTTTCTATCCAGCCATTTCTCCCTAAGCTGGAGACCACCTGTCAGAGAAGTCATCCTAGCCACCNAAGTATGCACTCTTAGTTTCCAGTCTACAAAACAAGGGGGNGCTTGTTTCTGTAAAGTAGACTGCGGGTTCCTCCCAGAGGCTCTGATTCAGAAGGTCTGGAGTGGGGCCCAGAAATCAGCATTTGTAAAAACAAGACTCCCAGTGAT
>LZPO01017300.1:652881-674923 GCA_001675575.1 Neotoma lepida | reverse complement strand
ACTTCCTCTGGTACCAGGTACATATGTGGTGTAAAGGCATACAGGTGGGCAAGATAATCATAGACCTAAAATAAAATCAATAAATCTGAAAAAAGAGTTTAAAAGATTAGCCTTGGGTAAACAGCCTTGGTTCGTCAAGGTCCTCTTCCCTCCTCCAGTTTGGGAAGAGCTTTGTATCACAAGGGACATGGGACTGTTTGTTACAGTTACTGAGGGCTGGGCAGTTAATTAGATTGTCAATGCTCTGAGGACACAGATAATCTTCTGTTT
Source organism: Neotoma lepida (assembly GCA_001675575.1). Lineage (NCBI taxonomy): Eukaryota > Metazoa > Chordata > Mammalia > Rodentia > Cricetidae > Neotoma > Neotoma lepida. The sequence goes on along the minus strand of LZPO01017300.1, from coordinate 674,653 downwards.
CAATAACATTTTAGAATCAGAGAGTCTGATTCAGACCATCTTAGAGTTCTAGAGTCATTAGCCACAGAACTAAGTTGGGAGGACTCACAGCTCTCTCNCAGTCCCCTCACCTAGTGAATCCTCCTTTGTTTCATGTTTGACCCAGGCTGTCCAGCTTCACTAATGACAGGGAGGAAGCNCAGGAAAGTGACTGTCAGGCTAGCTTCACGTCTCCAGCTGCCTCCTTCTGCCCTGTGGTCTTTGCACCGACTGGAAACACGAAAGCCTAATCTTTCTTTTAGAGAAGGCAGCTGACCAAGGAGCTGTTGGAAAATGGTTTGAGCTGCCTCACGTCCCCCGACTGTGCTGTGCAGGTTTCCTACGAGGCTCATGTGCACAAGGTGCCCAGAGTTTGGCATTCAGGATGTGTGCAGAAAAGGCATTGTTCCTTGGATGAGAAAGGGCAGGAGTAAACAGAGTTTCTGTTCCCGAGGAGCCTGCTAGAGAAGCTCCTTCATCCACAGGGGCAGGGGCTTCCNTTAAGATGGGGAGTGTGAAGAGAGAGTGGAGATTGAGGCTAGGATGAGCTAACTTTAGGACTAGGGGAAAGACTCACCTAGAGATATACCACCTCCAAGTCTTAGCTTAAATGCCACCCTCTGGTGATGTCCTTTCTTAACCACCCTATTTCCAAATTCAAATCCCTTCCTTCTCTTACTCCCTAATACCCTTCTCTGTTTTGCTTGTCAATAGTGCTTTCTATCACGTGGGTTCTGGGCACTGAACTCAGGTTGGCAGATTTGGTGATAAGTGACCCTACCTGCTGAGCCATCTCACTGGCCATCTTGCTTTTATTTTCTAATCTGTTGCTAGTGTTCAGGCTACATCCTCAGCTGAGGCATCACCTCCCCACTGACTCTCTCTNACTTTCCATTCCCATAATCACTTTCTCTTTCCCATCAGGCCTAAGGGTGGCAATGATGCCCCAGTGTCTCTAACCCCCGTCATGGTTGCCCACTCCCTTGACCATCTCCAAACAGAGCCTTCTCCATTACTGGTATTAAATCTGACTGCTTCTGAGGCCCATTTTGGTGCTTCTGCAGTACTTCCCTTTAGCCCAGCNCTTTCCATTCTGGGTTAGGATTATCTACTTTATTTGTTGACTCCAACCCTGGAACAGAACTCTTGGAGGGTACCAAGTCATTCTCAGAACCAAATCTAGTACAGAGTCGATAGTAAGATGAATTTGTTGAGCAAATGAATGATTGAATGATGGTTATGGCCATGGAAATCACTTGGCATTGTGTTCTCAAGGAAAACTCTCCAAGAAAAGATACAACTGGAGAAAGCCAGGAAGAACAGCAGGGTGCTTTTCAGCCTTTAGGCTAAATCCTCTTGGCATCAGACTCCAGGTCTAACAACTCACTAATCCCTAAGTGACACACACTCCAGAACTCTGGCTACCCTTCAATCTCTGTCTCTCAGTAAAGGCGCCATTATCCATCCAGGTCTCTTTTCTTCATGGGCCTCCGTCCACCTTTCCGTTATGCCTGTGCTGGTTTGGGTTCTGCCTTCCCATTAGACTGAGCTCTCAGAACAAAATCCAGATGTGGATTTTTACCATAGTGTCCCAGAGTGGCTAGGAGGTGGGAGAGAAGGCTGGAGAGGTAGGGTGAGCACGGATGGGGCCTGTCAACAGTTTAGAAGCCTGGTNCTTGGCCAGGGGAAGTGGAGAATGAATTGGATTTAGTGATTACACCAAGTTATTGATACCCATTCCTCCTGAGTCCAGACTTGAGTTAACCTGTGGACCTGCCTCTAACTACAGTCAACCNCCAGTGTCTGTGAAGGACTGGTTCCAGGAGCCCTGTGAACACTGCAAACCAAGGATTCTCAAATTTTTGAGATGGTGTAGNGTTTTTATAGTCTGTGCACATCTTCCTACATANGTTAAATCATCTCTAGATAACTTACAATACGTAATACAATATAAATGTTATGTAAAGAGTCTTTGTACTTCATTATTTAGGGAATATGACAAAAAAGAGTTTGTGTATTGNTGAGCCAAANGGAATGTGGCTCAGTCGGCAAAGTGTTTTCATAGCATACACAAAGCCCTGTGTTCATCCCAGCATCACGTAAACTGGGCATGGCAGTACAGACCTATCATCCCAGCACTGGAAAGCCAGGGGCAGGAGGACCAGAAGCTCAAGATCATTCTTGCCTATANAGCAAATTTGAGGTAAGACTGGAATACATGAGATCTTGTCTCAAAAAAAAAAAAATGAAAATACAAAAGAAAAAAATCAGGACAAAGGCCTTTATTTTCCCCTGAATAATTTCAATCCTTAACTCCAATCAGCTAGAGGTAAAACCTACAGTAGAGGTCAGGCAACTTCTGACTCCATTTCCTCTTCTAAAAACAGGGTCAATAACCTTTGGGCTTTTAAGATTCTGTGTACAAGGCATCTTGGATATCCTGGGCTCTGATGTTTTGGGCTAATCCTGATGCCATTATTTGCGACCCTGATAATTATGGCTGACACCTCNCACAGACTTNATTTTTTTTTATTTAAGACAGTCTCACTATTTTCTTTTCCTTTCTCCTTCTTTCCCTCCTTCCTTCCTTCCTATCCTTATTTCTTCTCTCTCTCTTTTGAGACAGGGTCTCAATTCACTATGTAGACCAGGTTGGCCTTGAACTCACAGAGATCCATTTGCCTCTGCTTCCTGAGTGCTGGGATTAAAGATGTGTTCCACTGTAGTCTCACTATTTAACCCTGGCTGAGTTGGAACTCACTCTATAGACCAGGCAAACTTGTAGCATTGCTCCTGCCCCTGCCTCTTGATGCTGAAATTGCAACACAGATCACTTAAAATATTCTTTTGGGTTGGTGCTATTATGAGCAGAGATTTTGTTTCTACTTTACAACCCAGAATTCTAATCCATTCAGTCTCACCTTGAGGCTTTCTCACCCCCTTCTGCCTTTTTAGATTTATCGCTTCCTCTATATTCTGGCAGTTTCTGTTCACACTACTTGAGTCCACTTAACGCTTGATTGCTCATTTTGTCTACAGATGTGTCTCTGCTACAAAGCTGTGACTCCTAGAAAGGGCTGGAACTGACCCATCTCTGTACCCTCAGAGTACAGGAGAGGCTGATGTGCCTTTATTATTGTCAATTGCAGGCAGCACAGATGGAGGACACGTTGGCCAATGGAAGCCTACTGAGGGGTGACATGGGGTCTAGAAACCATCTTATATGAAAATAGAAGAGTNNGGAGTGTTTTTGCTTGGAGAGAACCCGTCTGAGAATCAATCCACTTGCTGATTTTGCAGACCATTTCTGGGCATCTCCTCTGCACAAGCCCTGGGATGAGGAAGCCATGGGTGCACAGCTACCATGCTGGCAGCAGAGCTCACAGTCTGGATGGTGTTGGACACACACATAAGGAACTGTGACACAAGGTGGTCAGGGCCACCAGGAGGCATGAAGGTATGCTCAGGGAAGGCCTCGGAGAAGACACTGCAGAAAGGCCCAGTTATGACAATGTTGGTAACAGATTTCCGTTTAGGTTAAAAAATAACTTTCTTTTTTNAAAGATTACTTTTTAAGTTTATGTGTTTGGCTGGGCATGGTGGTTCACAACTTTAATCCCAGCACTCAGGAGGCAGGGGTAGGCCAATTTTATGAGTTGGAGGCAAGCCTGGTCTACATAACAAGCTCCAGCCCAGCCAAGGCTACATAATGAGACTCTGTCTCAAAAAAGCAATAACAACAGCAATAGTAATAATATAAATTTATGTATATGTGTGTGAGCCTGCATGAGTACATGTGCACCACATACATGCAGGAGCCCTCAGAGCCAGAAGAGGGCATCAGATTCCTTGGAACTAGAGTTACAGGTAGTCTTGAGCCATTATGTGGCTGCTAGGAACCAAACCTGGATCTTTTGAAAGAGCAGTAATTGCTCTTAACTGCTAAGCCATCTCTCCAGCTCTGAAAACTAACTTTCTAACAATCAGACTTTGCAACAGTGAGTTGGCCTGGTCAGACCAAAAGTCAAAAAATCCAAGTTCAAAGCCAGCTTAAGCTATAAAATGAGTTGAAAGCCAGCATGGGCAACTTAGTGAGAAGCCAAAAAAGAAAAGGGGGGTGGGGCGGGCAGGCATAATTGTGTTGGCCTGTAATCCAGCATCTGGGATACAAAGGCAAGAGGAACAATTTAAGGTCTGGTCCTGGGCTACATGAGACCCTGTCTCAAAAAGAATGAGACAAAATGAAAGGTGAAAGGGGTGCTGGGATTGAGCTTTGTGGTAGAGTGCTTGCTCACCACGCATAAGGCCTTAGATTCCATCGCAGTGCTAACAGGTCAAAGGGCCGGCTCAGGAGGAAGTGCTCTGCATCTGGAGGTATGTGAGTAANGCTGGGAAGCCCATTTCACAGACTAAACACTAGTGTGTATCAGCAAAGGGACAGACGTGAAGGCTCATGATGAAAACTATTAAACCACTACTTCCTCCTCCATGCTAGCAGTATGAATATAAAACAACACAGACGGTAGTGGCATAGTGACACATACCTTTAATCTCAGCATTCAGGAGGCAAAGGCAGCCANAGCTACACAATAAGACTGCTCAAACAAACAAACAAGCAAGCTACCAGGATCAGTCTCTCATATAGAGAAGTTCAGAGTTCCGGGAATTTGAAATATTAAACACTATGGCCTTGCTCTAGTGTCTCTTTGTTGTTCTTTTGAGACAGGGTCTCATGTAGCCCAGGATGGCCTAGAACTTGCTATGTATTGGAGAATAATACTGAACTTCTGATTCTCCTACCTCCACCTCTTCACTGCCAGGATTAGAAGCACGCCCCACCACACCTGGCTTCCTGCAGGGGTGAATAATGGGCACAGAGCTTCCTGCACTCCAGGTAAGCAATCTACTAACTGAGTGATACCCCAGTCCCACAGCCTTGTTTTTAAAAGTAAAAGGTTAGCAATGATTTTAATGTCTCCACTAGGAACTAGCTAAATAATGGCACAGAAAACCACTCAGTGGAATACTAAATGGTCCTTTAAAAGAGGGAAATGTTCTCTATGTACTGATCTGAAGTGACAGTCAAAGCAGAGGATGATCACATGATGTGTGAAAAAGGGGGTGCACAAACACATGAGCATTCATTTACACATACATACACATATACATACATACATTTACACACACACACAAATATTCTAAACCATATAAGTAAGACATACTGCCCTGTAAGCTTCCAGGGAAGGGGGCTAAGTTTACAGGGGTGAGGGACTGGAACAATACCTACAATTCAACATGCTGTACCCTTAAATTTGTATTCTGTATACATGCATTATTAAAAAGCTGATGCAGTCCAGGCCTGATGGCAGACTCCTATAATCCAAGCACTTGAGAGGTACCAGCAGGAGGGTCAGGAGTTCAAGTTCATCTGCAGCTACATAGCAAACTTGGGCAAACAAAAAACTAATAAAACTTTTTAGTAAAACAAAATTAAATCATTAAAAAATATAATCATATGCCAAATGTGGTTGTACACACTCACAATCCCAATACTTGGGGGGCTAGGGCAGGAGAATTGCACGGAGTTTAAGACCAGCCTAGGCTGTGTATTGAGGTCTTCTCAAAAAAAAACAACAAAACAAACAAACAAACAGAAATATATGTAGTTGTGAAGACCATATAACAACATGCAAAACTGATATTAAACTTTGTTTAAGAAAGGCTTTTTTATGGAGCACAATACACCTGGTCATGCTCCCAGAGCTGGTTCTGTCTGGTTTCCTGGTCATCCTCACTGAAGGAACAAGATCCTAGACCATTAACTGCAGCCAGTCACGTCCGTACCCTCGGCACTGACCCACCAGACCCTGGACAATCTGTTTACGTGTGAGAAAAAGCTTCTGCACAAACAAGAGGGGGCCTTCTCCAGGGGGAAGTCAGGGTGCTACGTATCTTCCTCTTGCTCAGCTTCCTTCCTGGAGGAAGGTCCCCAGTGGGAAACCGGAGGTGAGATGTGTCCTGGCAGGAAGGAGAGTCAGGAATCTGCACCGGTAGCCTGACATGATGCCACAGGTCCAACCTCTGCTAAACTCTAGTGTTCTGCTCCCTAACCTCCCTGGGTTTGCCCACTCACTGTTGGAGTTCTCTCCTTCAGGACGCCAGCCCCAGGCCCTCCAGAGACCAGCTTTCTGCCCCTGTCCAACTGTATGATCTCATTCAAATCACTAGCCTCTCTGAGGCATTTTTAAAAGAGCATGTGTCTAAGNGTTTTGCCTGCATGTGTGTGCATGTGCACATTCACGCAGGGCCCAAGGAGCTCAGAAGAGGGTGTTGGATCCCCCGAACTGGAGTTACAGATGGTTGTGAACCACCTATGTGTGTTGGCAACTGAACCTAGGTTCTCTACAAGAACAACATGTGCTCTTAACTGCTGAGCCATCTCTCCAGCCCATCCTACCTGTTTCCCACCCATAAAACAGTCCTATCTTGACAGGCTGCTGGGCAAACAAAAGAAGCATTATCTCCTTCTACACCCTGTACCACTTCTGGGCCACCTGCTTGTCAGTCTCCTCGGCCTACTCCTCTTCAGCCTGTGCCTCATATATAACAGCCTTCCTCTCTCTCCTAGAGCTCACAGACCTAAACCATCACTCACCGCACCCATGCACCAGATCCATACATCCAGGTGTCTCTGAGCTTTCTCCATGTTCATCTCTCGTGACTGTCTCCAATTTGATCCATCGACAACTTAATTTGGTTATAGTCCAGGGTGGCAGGCAGTGAACAGTACCACCTATGGCAGATATTCCCACTTCAGTTCAGCATGTTCTCCCAAATTATCCTAGATCCTGTCTAGCTGGCAATTAGCACTAACCGTCACAGGTCTCCACAGGTGTGATCTAGTGGTTGAGTAGTTCAATTAACTCATGGTTTTTCTACCAAAATATCCTAGGTTTGCATTAACTGAACTGAAAATTACAGGGTTACTGTAAGGATCCAATGAAATAATTTATAACACTGGAAAAATAATGCCATAGACCATGTTCAATAAGTGTTTCTACCACAAAATTAATTCTTAATTCATATAGAAAATGCAATCAGTCAGTCTTATCGAGAATTGATACCATCTTTCTACCCACTAGATGAGGAGTTGAGCTGCAGCATTCCTTCATCATTTTCTGCTTCCTGATTGTGGATGTGACGTGCACTGCTGTCTTACACTCCTGCCACCTTGACTAAACCATCACATTGGTTTGTACTTTTGAACTGTGGGCCACAATAAACCTTTCTCCATGAAAAAAAAAAATCAAAACAAAACAAGCACAACAACCTTAACTTAGCATTTTCCTCTCCAAACTTGGTTCTCGTCCACTGCCTTCTGTCCCGTCGATATCTGTAGAACCTTGAAATCTGATACCCACTGACCTGCTCAACCCTTGACTCCAACCCAGCATTCACATAGTTCTACGATGTGGACTGGGAAATAGAGAAAGTTGGACCGAAGCCCATGGCAAACAATAGAAGAGAGAAGGAAGGCTACCTGGGTTCCCCAAAGGGTGTCAGTACTCCTACCTCAAGGGGGAAAAGAGAGTTTATTCTAGAGCCAAATATGAGTGACCATGACCATGGGGACACAGATTTGGGTCACCTTGAATTCCATGTCCCAACATGCAAGTAGTTTCATGAATTTTTATGATAACAGAACAAAGAAAGCCACTAATCAAGAAACACCAGAGAGCTAGGTTACAGCCATGCTGCTGTGACTCAGCTGTAGGCCCCAGATGCTATCTGATACTATTCTTATCTTTTCGGTTGGTCGGTGGAGAATGGGGTTTTGTTAGGTTAGTACCTGTTTGTCAGGAGGTTGTGTCTGACGTTATTTGCAAGTCACAGGTTGTTAGGTCCAACACAGAGGTGGGCGAGGAATGACTCCTTAGGGGACTAAAGCTAACTCCAGACAAACTGTCATCAGGCTCTGGACCTGCAACACTCCAACCTCTATATATCATCGAAATTTAATCAGTTGTTCAGCTTCTGCAGACACCGCTTCTTCCCAGGATTTCTCCTTCACAAAAGCTTTGTGTTCTGCTCTGGCCCTATTCTTGTGCTTTGCTGCTGCACTACTCTTAGACCATTAAGATTCCAGAACCTTTTCCAGTAACTTCTCACTGTTTTGATTTTTGTTTTGAGAAAGGGTCTCACTATGAAGCCCTGGTTGGCCGGGAACTCGCTATGTAGATCAGGTTGGCCTTGAACTCACAAAGAGTCCTCTGCCCCTTGAGTGCTGCAATTAAATGAGTAGGCCACTGCATCCAGATGTTTTGTTTTGGTTTTGCTTATGTTACAGTAGTTTCCCACACTTGCAGATACAAGTGCCCCGAGTAACATAAACGTATCATGGTAGTTGGATAGGTGAGTCTATGCTGCGGTAACTGACAACCTCCCCACTTGGGTGAGCCATCTGTGACAGCCCCCCAGGAAGCAGCCATCCTCTTTAATGTCACTGGTTCCTGTTCTGTATAGAAAGAATCTTGAAGTTTGGCACCAGCTACTCAGTGCTCCAGCTGAGAAGTGCAATGCCACCCCTATTCATAACTCACTTATTAGAAAAATCACCTGGCTGTACCCAACTCAAGAGTGTCAGGAAGCACATTCCTATCCTGTGTCCAGAGGGCAGGCAGCCAAAACTACAAGTGAGTATTAATAACTATCATACGCTTCCTGCAATCTATTCTGTACCAGACTCTGAGCTAGGGATCAGGGATAAGTAAATCATGGTCCGCTTATTTTATTAAGTTTATTTATTTATTTACATATCATATGATATAGATAATAAACTTGATATTTGACTAAAATAATTGTACCACTTTATGGGGTACAATGTGATACTTTGATGTATATATACACTGTATACTGCTCAGATTAGGGTGAAAAACATGAATTACCTTGAATATTATTTCTCTGTGGTGAGAACATCCAAAAATCCTCTCTGCCTAGCTATTTTGGAATATACACTACATTAACTGTAATCACTCTACCATGTAAAAACAGAGCACCAGAACCTACTCTTCCTGCACCTGGAGACTGACCTCACCCTCCCTTCCTCCATCTTCCCTTGCCTCTGGTAACCATTATTTCAGTCTCAACCTCTGTAAGATTGATTCTTTAAGATTCCACATTGTGTGGTTTGAATGAGATGTCTCCCATATTCTCAGGTATTTTCATACTTTGTTCCCAGTTTGTGGCTGTTTGGGCAGGCCTAGGAGGTGCGGCCTTGCTGGAGGAAGTATGTCACTGGGGCCAGTTTTGAGAGCTTTAAGACTTGTGCCACTTTGATTTGTTCCCTCTGTTTCCTGTTTTCAGTTCCAGATCTGAGCTCTCAGCTGTTCCTGCCACCATGTCTGGTGCTTGCTGCAGCAGCCCCGCCATAATGGTGACGGACTCTACTCCTCTGGAACCATAAGCCCCAAATAAACCCTTATTTCTACAAGTTGCCTTGGTCATGGTGTTCTATTACTACAATAGAAAGCTAGCTAAGATACAAATATAAGCGAGACCACACAGCACTTGATTTTCTGAATCTGATTTGTTTCACTCATGGATGGCCTCCATATTCACTCAAATAACAGGGTCCCTTTCTTTTATAAGGCTGAATAGTATTCCATTGTACATGTATCACATTTACCTCATCCATTCATCAGCTGATGGGCACCTTGGTTGCCCTCATTTCCATGTCCTGGCTCTTGTGAATAGTGCTGATGTGAGCATGGGAGTGAGCAGCTCTATGGCACACTAATTTCATTTATTTTGCACACATACATGTGGTGATTTGAATCAGAAAAGTCACCCATAGGATCCAGTATTTAAACACACCTAGTCCCCAGTTGGTGAACATATTCGGGGAGGTTTAGAAGGTGTCCCATGAGGCAGGAAGTATGTCTCTGGGNACAGGCTTGGAGATGAAAAGCCTTAAGCCATTTCTAGTTCAAGCTCTCTGTTTCCTGTCTGTGGTTGAGATGCGAGTTCTCAGCTTCTTGTCCTGCTGTCATGTCTGCTGCTTGCTGCCTTGCTTCCTACCATGATGGACTCTCACCCCTCTGGAACCAGAAGCCCAAATAAACTCCTCTATGTCGCTTTTGGTCATGGTGTTTTATCACAGCAATAGAAAAGTAACCAATACAATAATTAACAGTGAGTTTGCCGAGTCAGGTGGAAATGTTTTGTTGCTTTTTTAATTTCTACTCTCTATTTTGTAAAATGGATATTCTAATGTACATTCTCATCAACAGCATTTAAGGATCCCTTTTCTCTACATTCTCACAACTCTTGTTACCCTCTTCTGCCTCTGCTTCCCACGTGACCACAGGAGCACTGGGTTTACAAATCTGTACCTCTGTCTTAGTTAGGGTTTCTATTGCTGCAATGAAACACCATGACCAAAAGAAAGTTGGGGATGAAAGGGCTTACTAGGCTTACACTTCCACACTGTAGTGCATCACTGAAGGAAGTCAGGACAGGAACTCAAACAGGACAGGATCCTGGAGGTATGCTGCTTCTGGCTTGCTCCGCCTGCTTTCCTATAGAACTCAGGACCACCCCCATCAATCACTAATTAAGAAAATGTCTTACAGGCTTGCCTACTGCCCAATCTTATGGAGGCATTTTTTCCAATTGAGGTGCCCTCCCTTCTCAGATGATTCTAGCTTGTGTCAAGTTGACATAAAACTAGCCAGGACAACTACTGTGCCAGTTTGTATGTTCTGGGATTTGAACTCAGGTCCTCATGCTTCTACAACAAGTACTTTATCTCTGAGCCATCCCCTAGCCCAGAATGGGAGACTTTAAACAGTTCAATTCCACTCAGTATTTAGGATTGGTCTCCTGTATGCCAGATCCAGTAGTTTTTTTCTAGAGATATGAAGGAAACAAGATAGTTATAGCTCTATTCTTTGTTTTAAATAANTTATTTAATTTTATGTGCTTTGATGTGAAGATGTCAGATCCCGTGGAACTGGAGTTAGAGACAGTTGTGAGCTGCCATGTGACTACTGGGAATTGGAGCCGGGTCCTCTGGAAGAGCANCCACTGCTCTTAACTACTGAGCCATCTCTCCAGCTCCCACAGCTCTATTCTTAAAGCTCTTATTGCCACGAGGGGAAATTACAGGACCTGGGGATAGTTTCCTTAAGAAAACCAGTAGAGAACAGAATGTAACAATCATAGTGAGACTAGTTCCTGAGAACTGGGTCTGTGTCAATGCTGTTCTCAGCTACTTTACCTGTCCTTAAGCCATGTAACTCCTCTCAAGCCTAGGCAGATACCTCAGTGTCTCATACTGTGAAAGTGTGGCTCAGGAAGGTCAACTCAATTCGCCACCGTGCAGCTATTCTCCATGACCCAGAACAGTACAGGCTCTCAGAGAGGATCAGTTCAACGCCATCCTTGACTACATAGCAAGTTCTAGGTCAGCCTGGACTATGAGTCCATTGTCAAAAATCAAGCAAATGGAGGCAGGAATGGTTTGAGGCACATACTTGTAATTTCCATAATTAGGAGGTAGAGACAGGTGAATCAGTAGTTCAAGACCAGCTGAACNACATAAGAGCATGATCAAATTTTTTTTAAAAAGTCAGTTTTAAGGCTCTCCCCATGTGAGCACATACAGAACGTGATTCGTCAAATGAGGCTCCTTAAAATACAAAGTATGCGCCATTTTTGATGACAGTATAACTATAAAATATTAATGTTATATACTTCATAGAGATTTCTTTAACGAACTGAGGCTAATGTATTAAAACTAACCACCTTTTTTAAAAAAAAAACAAAAACCTTTTAAAGCTAGGCTGTGGTGGCACACACCTTTAATCTCAGCACTTGGGAGGCAGAGGCAGGTGGATCTCTGTGAGTTTGAGGCCAGCCTGATCTACAGAGCAAGTTTCAGGACAGCCAGGGCTACACAGAGAAACTTTGTCTCAAAAAAAAACAAAAAAACAAAAAAACAAAAAGCCTTTTTAATGAGGTTCCTAGAAAATGTCAAACTACAAGGCAGCTCTTGCTGCATTTCTAGTGGACAGCACTGAAGCCTAGAGANAGGAAATAGAAGAAATAACCTCCATAGTGCCAATTGTGGCACCAGGGTCTCAATCAAGGCTCTACTTTTCACAAGTTATGAGGCCCAGTCTCCAAGACGGTTCCTAAAAAGCTTCACCTTTTGCACCTAAGGGGATGTCCCTCCCACCCTAAATAAGGCCCATTTGGGAGAGTACAGAAAGGACTGTGTGACTTCCATAGCTAGGTCACAAAAGACACGGGCGCTCCTAGTTTGCCACCTTCTACCATCACTTGCCGGCTGCTCTGCAGTGGAGTCCACATGGTAAGGAACTGAGGCCTCTGTCAACAACTACAAGTGACCATGCAAGCACCATGGGGTGANCCATCTTGGAAACTGACCTCCAGCACCAGCTAAGCCTTCCAACAACAACTGACACCTTTAATGCAAGCTCTGGTAAGACTCCAACCAACCTAGGTACATTTCTTCCAAATTCCTGATCCACAAAAAACGAGGTAATATGTTCCTGGTTGTCTTGAATCACAAAGTTTCTGTGTNATTACTTAGCAAAAGCTGACATTCTTACAGACCCAAGGATCCCATGTAGGAAAATCTTTTGTCTATGGCATTTGTGTGCAAGGAGGAATTACCCTTGTCTTTTCCATAGCCTCTAGCCCATCTCTGTTGACCCCAAGCAAAAACAGGTAAATTATCAAACCTGAGGGATTCAACCCAAAAAGGCAAAAATCTCATTTTATTTTTTGAAGAGGTTTTCCCCTTTACTGAAGACAGATTCAGGTCTTTTGAGAATGAAGTAACTTTACCGCATCACTTTACCTGGGCCACAGAGACTGGATTCCCACAGAACTCAAAAGACCTACAGATCAAAATCGCTGTTAGACACAGCACTAAGTAGCAAGTAATTAAGAAATGACAGTTTATAACACTGGAGTGTCTCCAAGCCGAGAAATATGTGTTAATAGTCACAGGGATGCTTTATGTAGCATGTGACTTTTCATAGTGTTTTCATATCGATCCCTGAGGTAGGTGGAGAGATACAGGAAGCAGTAGCTCAGTGCTCAGGATCTGTTCTCGGTCATGGTCAGTAAATCACAGAGTAGTTCTAGAATCGGGTTCTGGGGGACTCAAGTCAGACTAGGAGCTTTCCATCGCAGGACCATCATCCCCTGGCTAAGGTGAATGAGGACCCTTCATCTGGGGCTGTCCTCAGAGATTAACGTGCACTTGAAAGTCTCCTGGAAGGCCACAAGGAAAGANGGCATCACTTCATCCACAGTGACNAGTCTCTGGAGTGCCTCACTCAGGGAAGTGACTCCTGTCCCAACCAGTCCACAGGGCACAATGTGNTCAAACCAAGTGAGGTCTGTAGAACAGTTCAGAGCCAGGCCGTGGGATGTGATGTGTCTTCCACAGCGGACTCCTGCAAAGCAAGCCAAATGTCTTAGAATAGCTAGCTATACTTCCCTCCCTTGGGCCCTCGGGATCCCGCTAGTGCCAAACGGTAAGTGGGTCTGGACTGGGTCCCTGGGAGCCTGGATGGAACACAGACTGGGTCAGGGGGCTAAGTCTACGGGGGTGGGGACTGTGGTTACACATCAGCCGCTCTTATTTTCGAGATTCCTCTAATACAGGGATTACGTTGCTTTGGAAGTTTGACTTTTGGCACCCTGTCCTCCCGTTGTGAGTCACAGGAAGTAACCTGGCAATTTATGCCAGGTGTTTCTAAATCCATGAGTGCGGAACTAGAGGATTCTTCTGCCTTGGAATATTAAAATATCTGTAAGGCAGGTCAGGGACACTCCGGGCCCAGAGTTCCCCGGGGTTGGCCCTGCCCCGGCTCCGCCCCGGCGCGCTCACCGATCGCGCAGATCTTGCGCTCGCCCAGCCAGACACCGGTGTAGGGTGGCGGCCGCGCGCGAGCTCCCCGGAGGCCCCGGAGCTCGCACAGGCGCACGGCGCACGCCTCCAGCGCCGCCACGTGGGTGCGCAGGCGCAGGCCTAGGCGCCGCAGGTCAAGCACGGGGTGGCAGAGCAGCTGGCCCGGGCCGTGGAAAGTGGCCAGGCCGCCGCGGCCGGTGGCGCGCACCTCGGCGCCCAAGGCCCTCAGCCGCGTAGTCTCCTCGGGCGTCAGGCCGCCGCGTAGCCCGCCCGTGTACACGGGCCCCGCTGGCTCGCAGAGCAAGAGCGCGCCNGCCTCGGTCCCCGACGGGGCCCCCGGGCGAGGGTCAGCCTGCAGCCGCCGCAGCCAATGCTCCTGCACTGCCAGCAGCTCGGAGTAGCGAGCCCGCCCGAGCCACACTAGCCGGACCGCGGGCAGCTGCATCGCGAGGGCTGCGGCGTGCGTGGGCCCCGCCTCCTGTCGGGTCTCGGGGCGGGGACTCGGGGCCACGCCCATGAGCTGCGGCTNGTGGAGTGCATTCCAGTTCCCGCATATCTATGTAACCAGAGACCCAGACTGATCGGCCTTATCCTCCCATTCATTCCAATAGTCATTCTTTAGAATGCGCTGTGTTCTGCAGGTCCAGTCCTAGGAGTGTGACCCTGCAGTGCAGTGTGTGAGAAGCGAAGATCCAGGCCTAGGAGTTTAGGTGTACACAACTGACAAGGCAGTACTAAAGTTTTATAGTGTTGGAAAAAAAGAAAAAACAAACCCCAGAACTCAATAATATTCTGAGTTCCTCAAAAACTGAAAGGGAGACTACTGTGCAATGAGGTTTATTGTGGGTTGGTGTGGGATGCAGGAAGTCTGTACGAGCTGGGTGNTGGTGGNGCACNCTTTTANTTTCAGCACCCGGNATGCAGAGGCCGGTGAATCTCTAAGTTCGAGGGTTCGAGGCCAGCTTGGTCCACAAAGTGAGTTCCAGGACATCCAGAACTTAAAAAACAAAAAACAAAAACCTATAAGACGTGATAGAAGCAGGCAGAGGTTGTAGTTGAGCAGAGAAACAGTTGCATTAGAGTCCTACCTTAGCTATTCTCCAGGAATGCTCTCTTAACTGTGGCCTGACCCATTAGAATTATTCCAGANAAAAGCAAACAGGCAGAAATGCACGTCCTGCATTGATGAATCGCAGAAACAGGCTACCCCTGGGAAGGCATTGTTACCTTTGTAGAGGTTGCTTCTATTATGGAGGGCTGAGCTCTGAGGGGAACTCAAGTGTGACTCATCAGCAACCCGTTCCCAGAAGCTGAGGGAAGGACAGGGACTGGAAGCCCTGTCAAGCCCATCAAGATTAATTTGTGAAAGAAGTCAGTTTGGCCCAGAAACCCTTCCCACNGGAGCTTCATACAATAGAGCATGTGCTAGAAAAACCCCCAGAACAATTTGGAGAGGCAGGTGTCTTGTAAAAGTTCTGTAGAGTCCCAAGCCTCACTCCCCAAGACTTTTTACTTAGCTCACTAGCCCACTCCCATTCTTTGGGANTGTTTTTCTTTCCTTAATAACCAGTGTCTGTTTCTAACCACGTCACATGTCTCCGGTGCAATCCTCTGTCCTGGGACATTAAGAACCCCGATCTGCACTGGCCACCAAGCATATANTTTCCTCTTTTCTTTATTTCCTTTTCAGATATTGGCCTAAAGCCTAAACCTGCTTCTCTGACACTCTGGGCTTTCTCACTCTTTCTTGGAAGCCTCCCACCTCTGCCGTGCAAGCGCCCACCTCCACTTCAAAAGGCTCGCCTTNGAGATTTTCAGCCTGCTTGTCTGGTTGTTTTACTCCCAAGTTCTAATACAATTCTGCTCAATTTGTTTTTAAATTATCTTATTAAGGAGACTAAGAATCCAAAAGAAGGAACCTCAATTCCCCGGGGAACACCAAGAAGGGGCCCAGAGCACAGCAGATGCTGTGAACTTGAGCTAATATACCCCTGAGAAGGGCAAGGGGGCTGTTGTTAGCAGGTTTTTCTGGGCTCTTGAAAAGCGTGCCTCCTCCAGATGCTGTGCCTGATGGCTACAAGAGCTCTGTGAGTGGGGGGAGTAATGAGACAGGCAGACAGACAGAGACAGAGTGAAAGTGAGCTCCCTCTGGCTGCCTTTCTTGACAAAGAAGCAGTCTGGTACACAGTGTGGTTGGAGTCAGTATGCAGTGTATGGGGTAAGGGTGGAGTCTCTCAAGCACAAATATGTGTCCTCACGGTCCTGGTGTAACTACCCTGGCAGGAATGAAAATATACTAAAGAGACACTTGCACCTTCCCTTNGACTAACAGACTACTGAAATAGTGGACCCCAAGAAGCAGGATTTCTCAAGGAGTCTCTGGNAGAAGTAAAAGGCTGATGGGGAAGTTTGTCTCCCGGCNAGAGATTGCACACAGCCTGACTTTTGTCAGGCCACCTTACAGGAGAGATTAAGGGTCCAAACAAAGATGGACAAGGATTTTGTAAGAAGAACTTCTAACCAGTCTTATTAATAAACACGCGGGACAAGAAATAAGGGTGAAAATCTGACAGAGATCAGAGGAATTAGGAGCAAGCCACCACTCACCAANGCTGCCTCTACTTCCTANGATTGAAGCGGAGGAAAAAGCGAGCCTTCCGGTCTAACCTGGCTTTTTATACCTGTCCATCTGTTAACTAATTTCCCATCCTCCCAAGCTACATCACTTCCTGTCTTGTCTGCATGGATCTTCAGAACTCTAAGGTTGATACTGGGATTAAAGGCGTGTGCCACCACCTCCTACTGCTAGTTCCCCATGTGACCTTGGAGTCACAGAGAACCAAATGGATTAAGGGCGTGTGCTAACTTGCATGGCTATTGTTTTTCTATTAGTGGCTGGCAGCCCCGTTTTTCCTCTGACCCTCAGATAAATTTTATTAGGGAAGACAAATAAAATATCACCACAGGGTGAGACCACACTCTGCCCAGGACTGCATGTCAGAACTTGAGAGATGAACTTGGGCCTGTGGAGGCAAAGGGAGGTCATTGGACTTCTCTGTTCTTCTTACCCATGTGACAATGTTAAATCTCTTCTCTGCTTTTCACGTTCGCACTTACCTGTTTAACTGGCCTAGAGCACGGATGGCCAAGCCTAGCTTATTAGAACTGTCAGGTCCCAGGCTTTNACTCTGTTTGTTGTTGTTGGTTTTGAGATATTTTGTTTTGTTTTGTTTGAGACAGAGTTTCACTGTTTGCTCTGGCTATCCTAAAATTCACTNTGTAGATCAGGCTAGCCTTGAACTCACAGAGACCCGCCTGCCTCTGCCTCCCAAGTNCTCTTAATAGCTCCAGTAACACTGGGCGTGAGTGGGGCAGGAAGTGGAGAGAGGAAGAACAGAATAAGAATAGCAACCAGAAGGAGGCTCAACGCCAAGAATTAACAGGTAGACAGACTGGCATGGGCAAACAGATATAATAGTAGTTTTCAGAGCAGATGACAAGAGTTATTGTGAGTCATCAATGGTGAGGATGTGGTTTAAAAAATAAACATGACATTTAGATAGCCCCAGGGTCTTGGAGAAGAAGAGAGATTGGGAAATGGGCTTACGTAAGGCCCTGTGCCGAGCACCGAGCACCTAAATAATTAGGTGTGGGGTGGGGAAAGCAGCTGCAGTGATTTGGTCCCTGTAGACGATGACCCCAGTGGTCCTGCCTGCTATGTGTCCTGGTATGAAGTAGAATAAGCAGGAAAGCCAGGTTCTGGGGTCATCTTCTGTCTCTGTCACTGTGTATTTATGCTCCTTTGGGGTAATGTGGGGGACCAACCCTCACATTTTATGACAGGGTACTCTTCAGCAGGGAGAAGTGGGAAATATTTAGATAGAGATACCTAGACGATGAGAGGAAAGACAGAAACATAGGATAGCTTGGGAGGNCCTNGGTCAAAACCCACCAGCCCCTCTGTCTCTTCTAAAGGGCTTTTAAAGGAATGCCAAGGGGTGGAGCAAAAGACCTCCCCACAGCACAGCCTAGTGCAGACCATCCCAGACACCTGGTGACCATGCACGTGGTCAGTCCATCCCCTTAGGCAGCCCTGCTGTGTAAAGCAAGCTCAGATCTCACTAGGAAACCTTTGTGGGCTCCCACAGGATAAGTAATGCAGAGTTTGATCCTTGGGTCCTCGTCTACCCTAAAGTCTGACAACTCTAAGGCCTTAGAAATATTTGCAGAATGGAAGAACAATCGGTTAAATAATTTGCTATGCTTGTCATTGAACTGAGACCTTTCACCAGGGGTCATGGCAGCCTCCAAGCCCCTAAATGATCCCAAAATTTCAGGACTTACAGCTGTNATCTCTGTAAAAAGTGTTCACACCATAGCATGCCGAATCCAATCTACACCCACCAGGCTCAGCTCAGAGTCCACCTCCTCCATCATGCCTCCCCTGATTTTTCCCTCAACACTTTGTGTGAACCTTTGTTGAATCTCTAATCTACCTAGGGTTATCCTGAGTTGGAGTCATTACCTGCCGCCTTGCCAGGCCCATGGCCCCAGAGCACAGAGTAACAGTTAGTATGTGAGTAGTATTTGTCATGTGTTGGACATTCTAAAAACTTCAAAATCTTCAGTGCAACTATTAGCTGTCATGAGCATGCTATATCAAAAATATAGGTGGACAGACACATTTATATCTTTCCACATGTCGGAATTTATTGAGTAGCAATAAGTTTATAAGTTACATTAGTGTCCTTGGCTGCCGTTTGTATTCCCCATTTCCCTTGATAGCTGGCCAAGGCAAACACAGGCTCTTTCATGTCAATCTTTACTGGTCTTAGCTCTCAGATCACACATTACATATCACACAGTAAATATATGTGTAAGTATGTATACATGTGGGTTATGAATGGCTACAAAGGGTTCAAGTGGCCATAATGGAGTTCAAGGAGTTGCAAAGAAATCAGATACAAAGAGAGTCACTGAGGGTAGTTAGATAAGATTTTAATAAACCCAGCTGAAAGCACTGGTCACTGTTAGCTGAGTCATGTCAAACCTCAGGGTCAGGTTCAGCCATCTAGCAAGGTGTAGAACTGCAGAAGTCACAGAGGTGACGTGAAGGGCCAGGTCAAGAGAGATGAATGGGCAGAACAGAACTGACGTCAGTGGGGACCAACTCAAACTGAAGTTCCCAGGACAGTTGGGAGTTCTCTGTCTGTGGTCTTTCAATGCATACACCAGGTGGTCAGAGGACGGGTTGCCATCAGTGTTAAATGCCTTCCTGTTTGGGGTAAAAGTGTTGCACCCTTTCCTCTATTTGGTGTGTTTGATACGTTCTTGGGTCAGGTTTTCCTGATATGATTTTAATATGCCNTATTCTCCAATAGCCCNAACTTACTGTTGGCACCCTTTTTATTTTTAGGAATAAGTTATGTATCTGTCTGCAACTTGTGGGTGGTGCTAGACAGATGGTGTTATTTAAATGCCTAACAAGGGTCATTCTGCCTCTGTTTGCAATCAAAACGGAGTCAAAGGCTGCTTGTAAAATGGAGCCTCTCAGGCCAAGGAGCAGGCTGAAGAATGACTGTTTTACACAATACAGACAATGGAGTAGGGCAAAATGTAGCCAGTCTTTCTCTGTCCCACCAGCCAGCTCCCAAATCACGACATGGAGAATTATTATTAATTATGAATGCTTGGCCAATAGCTTAGGCTTGTTTCTAACTAGTTCTTTTTTTTTTTTTCTAAAGATTTACTTATTTATTATAGATACGGTGTTCTGCCTGCATGTATGCCTACAGGCCAGAAGAGGGCACCAGATCTCATTACAGATGGTTGTGTGCCACCATGTGGTTGCTGGGAATTGAACTCAGGACCTCTGGAAGAGCAACCAGTGCTTTTAACCTCTGAGTCATCTCTCCAGCCCCCTAACTAGTTCTTATAACTTAAATTAACCCATTTCTATTAATTTATGTGCTGCCCCGAGGCTCATTTACCTCATCCTGCTTTTCTGCTTCCACCATGTCTCCTCACATCTCTGCCCTTCTTCTTCCCAGTGTCCTCTGTGCCTAGAAATCCTGCCTAACTATTGGCCATTCAGCTTTTTAATTAAACCAATTAGAGTGACACTTCTTCACAGTGTACAAAAAGATTATTTCACAGCATTTCCCCTCTTTTGTCTAAATAAAAAGGAAAGGCTTTAACTCTAACACAGTAAAACTANATACAATAAGAACAATGATCAGGTAAGAATTACATTTACAATGTCCAGTCCATTTGTATTTGGCAAATTCAGAGAAAATATTCCATTAACTAGCCTCTCTTGATGAGTCCAAAGTTTTGCACCTAATTTACTTTCTATCATAACTAAGGAAAACTGCAACTATAACTATCTAGTCTTCAACTCCATCAGAGACCTGAGAAGGATATAATATTACCTGAGTAAACAGAAAGTGCAGAACAAGCAACTTCCAAAACTTTGAAATGATAGAGACATCTGGCTGCCTGGATAGTCACCCCAGGGTTCCTCTGTAATGATGAGGCATCCATCTTCAGTCTATAGGCCTAGAATACCTGACAGACTTTTNTGTGAAGCAGTAACTTTGAAGGACTGTCCTACCTTGTCTTGGCAAAGTTTGGCAGACACTTTTCTTTGTGTCCTGCTGGTTAAGTTTGAATTGTATACTGTCAGCAATTGAGGCAATGGCACTTTCTTTGCCCAGTAGCTAACTTTTGCCACAAAGAAAGCAAACCCCATATGGAGATTCTTTGATGCCCATCATCCATTTTGGAAGTAAATTGGTGCTTCCAGGAGCAGACGTGGCTCACGGTCATGAAAAGCCTTATGTTATTAAAACATTTTAAATGCCATATTCTGTAGGTATTTGAAGTGTTTGAAGATCACCTATCTATCTAAAATATCATTGTATGACCTTGAAAACATACCTAGCATGACTATAAGTTTTATTGTTATAGATGATTATTAACCTGTATTTATTATGTATACAGTGTTCTGTCTTTATGTTTGCCTGCATGCCAGAAGAGGGCATCAGATACCACTATAGATAGTTGTGAGTCACCATGTGGTTGCTGGGAATTGAACGTAGGACCTCTGGAAGAACAGTGAGTGCTCTTAACCTCTGAGCCATCTCTCCAGCCCAAACCTGNATTTCTTTATTATCATAAATAGCTTTTAAGAATTAAAACTTTACATTACATTTTTAAATGAGCTGCATAGGCACAATATCTTAAACAAGAATAGAAACATATATACAATATAACAAAAATAACCTTAACTTTGTATCAATATACAAAAATCCATACCAATGTAAAATATTTGAGACTAGTATTTGTTCAAAACTAGACTCAACAATCCACCTTTCTATTCCATCATTTCTATACTATATCCTCTCTTTTCCCTTCAGAAAGAGATCACTGAATCTAATCTCCTTTTTTCAGTTTTTTTCTCTGACTATGACCAATAACAATTTGTAACCAACCCCCCTAAATGATGACAAATATTCATAACCCACCAAACAACTAAAAACCACCCATACCACCTCTTGGGAATGTGAGCACTGTGTTCTATAGACTGCCTTATNTTGTCTAGGGGCACTGACATCTTTAGGGGACCCTGAGAAAATTGGGATAATGTTCAAGTCCTGAGAGAGCCAGCTGTTGTCTAGTCTCAGTGTGATGGGAAAATGTAGGGCTTATCTGAAGTCTGGCTGTATGAGTCTGTGAGCCTGGACCACCTCATCCGGCAGCCTTGAAGCTGTTCTGGATATAGAACTCTGAGGAAACTGCAACAGA
>LZPO01017300.1:641168-651421 GCA_001675575.1 Neotoma lepida | reverse complement strand
GAGAGTATTCAGAGACAATGTCCACAGAAAGGTCTCTCTGGGGAGGCTGAAGGCCAAACTGGTGACAGCCAAGAAACATTCCAGACAGAGAGAAGAGCCTGTGTGAAGGCCTGGGGGTACTGACTGGCTGAAGGGATAAAGAAAGGTGGCTACTGCTGNTGTGACCATNGAAAGCCCCAAAGATCACTTCAAAGTTACTGGTTTTCTGGATCATCATTTACATGAAGCTATGCCACAGCCACACTTAAAACTGTTCAATCTTTCCTCCCCAAGTCACTTTGGGTCATGGTGTTTTATCACAGCAATAGAAACCCACACCAAGACAAAGTGGCAGTGATTTATGTGGTGAAACAAAACTAAAATTTATCATCTGTGTTTTTAATTTCCAAAAAATGTATTTCAGTGTATCAGTATTGCCATGTGTTCCATAGTTTGTTATGGTGGACTTCCATAAATGACACTCAATGATGGGGCTGCATTCTCCCCTTCTTCCATTCTAGAGCTCTCTCCCACTCCGTTCCAGGGCCATGGCCAAGAAGCAAGGTGAGGGGGAGCTGGGAGGGTGCTGGGAGCGGAAGTGATTAAATGTTGAACGAGTGTCTGGTGATTGTGAGGTCGAAGCCAGGATGCTCACTGGGAAGGCTGGGCATGAGGAGGTGAGCTGCCTCCCGGTCTGGAAGGAAGAAGGATGTCCGGGGTCAGGGATGACACTAGTGGTTTTGGCCATGGAGAGAAATGAGCTATCTATAGTAAGGAGGTAAGGTGGGTGGGGATTTCAGGATGTCCATTTTGGCCCATGTTGAAAAAAAAAGTGTCTAGAAATAAATATATACGTAAATAAGTTAAGTCCCCCCCCCACCTGCACTTTTTTGCTCTACTTTACCAAGGACAAAGGCAGCATTATAAGCTGAGAAGGGAAACAAAGAGATTTTTAGATGNCAGCTGCTCTGGGGGAATTACAAATGAGGGCTGACGCTATCTTTGTTTCTTTTCAGTATGAAAAATACCTTGCCTGACGTGGGCACCCTGCCACCATTGGGAGAACCGTGAGAATCCAGCTTGTTCTCAAAACAGTGCCACAGGGAGGTGAGGTCACAGGGAACATTGCCTTTCCCTATGGCAGCGGTGACCAAAAACATCNAAANGAATAAGTAACAAACAGACAATGTTCTGGAAGAAATAGAAGGAGCTAGCACACAGCTTCTGGGTTGATGCAATTATATCTGACCTGGGTGCCCTGAGGCAAGTGATTTTCCTTGTTTGCATCTCTGCTTGGTCAAGAGCAAAGTGGGGGTGCTCTCATGCCCTACGGGGGAGCTTTTAGTGTCCAGGCCAAGCCAGTCTGTGAGATGCTCTTCACAAGCCTGTGCAGAGACCAAACTGNAAGAGGGAGAGAAGAAAGGAAACGCTAAACTGGATGGCAGAGCCGAATGTTCTAGAGCCGACAGAGAGTCTAGAGGGACATCTAGCTCACTCACTCATTCACTCACTCCTTCATCCATTCATTTGTTTTCCTTACTGAGCCTACCCCTGCATAGGGAAGTGAGGGCCTAGAAATGAACGGACTCTGACCCTGCTTTCATGAAGCTTGCAGGCTATAGAGGAGATGTGGGACCAGGCAGGAAATGAAACAATCATGCCTAAGAACTGGGGAATGAGTGTGTCATGTAGATAGGGGTGCNAAGGAGGTTAAACTGTGGGAGCCAAGAACAGTTTCCAGAAAAATCTACTCAAAGGGTAAGGAGAATTTTGCCAGCAGATAACAGGGGAAACAGCAGTACAGCAGTTGTGGATGATTCAGTGTGACTGGACTCTAATCCCCCAGCACCAGGGCCCTGCTTTATAGCTTTTCAGGTAAAGACAGCCTGGGGTTTTGGAAATGATTAGAGCAGAGTTTCTCAAAGCACGGTTTATAGAAACTCCTGTAGGNGCCTGAACTTATCCATAAAAATGTTTTAATGTTCTATTCCATTTTGATTATAATGCCAATTGGAAGCTAACATGCCACTGCGAAAATGCTCACCTGCCCTGGCACTTTGATATTACCTTCGTGTTTGTGAGCATTTTGGTGCCAGATAACAGATAATTTTGGTGCCTTGTTCACTGGGACAGCATCAGGAGGTGGGCATGATTGGTATGACACTTCTATGCCAAGTGAAAGTCAAACATTGGTTGTTGTGTGGTTAGAGTGAAGATTTTTCAGGAATCTGGCCAGAGAAGCATGGTGGGAGCTTCCTGCTGTACACAGGCCCACTGGTGTGTACACTTCAAAATACTCGGGTCAAAGCAGTCTGTACTCAGAAAATTTTCTCTCAACAAAACAATGCCTTCTTGGGCTCAAGTGATGGCTCAGTGGTTAAGAGCATGTACTGCTCTAGTCAAGGACCCAAGTTCAGTGTCCAGCACCCATGTTGGGCAGCTCATAACTGCCTGCTACTCCAACTCCAGGGCATCTGGCCCCATCTTCTGGCTTCCACGGGCACTGCATGCATGTGCACAAAGCCATAACTCCCCCTCCCTTACACACTTATTTAAAAATGAAAACAATGTCATTTAAAAACAATGCCTTTTGATGCACNGCACTGAAAATGTTTAAGCTTTATAAGTCAGTGGTTTTATTTGCCATTTGCCTTGCTGTGTCATTCACAAAGAGCTTTAACTGGGTGCACTGAGCTCAGGCAGACAGCTTAGCTCTGGTGAGGATATCCTTAGTAAGAATGAGTCTGGCCTCCGGGACTATAAAAATTTATCAGNGTTGCCACACTCTTACCCAGGACACACCCACTGGGAGTGATGACAGCTTGTCAGCTATCTAAGGAACAATCAACTGTTCCCTGGCTGTGAGCTCCCACCCAGTGAAGTCACCCACACCTTCTCCTTGGCTGGATCCCCAGGGCCTCCCTCAGGNTTTTGTTACATTAAATGGAATTGAAGAGAGTTAAGAGATTTTGACTCTATTTAGCTGTTGTCCTGTGACTATGCTGTTTGATTTCACAAGTCACTACCACTCTCTGGGCCACAGACTCTGCAAAATGGATGTTTGAAGAAGTCCTATCAACCTTTAATATTCTACACATTTATTTATTTGTTTATTTATTTATTTATTTGAAGTCCTATCAACCTTTAATATTCTACACATTTATTTATTTTTTTGTTTGTTTGGTATTTTGAGACAGGGTTTCTCTGAGCAGCCCTGGCTGTACTGTAATTCACTTTGTAGATCAGGCTGGCCTCCAACTCAGAGATCTGTCTGCCTCTGCCTCCCAAATGCTGGGATTAAAGGTGTGCACCACCACCANCGCCTGGCTAATATCTTACGCTTTTAAAGCTGTAGCCACAGTGACAGCATGAGACCTGTGGCAAGAATAGGCTCCTGGCAGCAGGGTGCTCCTGAGCTTTCATTTGCTGAAGTATACGATCATAAAATTATCGAAAGAAACAGGCAAATGGATAGTGAAAACAAAACCTACTATATGCATGATGTTGTTTGCCTAGAAAAATATGCTAGCCAGCTTTTTTTTAATGAGAAAGGTGAGTCTCCTTCCCTTGGTTTTTGTATAGTTAATGCCTTATTATTTGATTTTTTGCCTTTATTAGCTTATGATCTATAGCACTTTGTCTTGCTCCTTGGTAATGTTTTTTGTTTTAGAGGTTTGTTTGTTTGTTTTGTCTCTTTGGCACTTTCCATGTTTGTATTTTACTTTTGAGCACATGGTATGCAGTTATAATAATTGTTTTAATGTATTTCTCTGCTCATTCTAATATCTGTATCCATTTTGGATCAATTTTTGTTCAATTCTCCTTCCTATGAGTCACGTTCTCCTGCCTCTAGCATGTCAGCTTTGATTTGCTCTCAGCCACTGGGATTTCTTTCTCTTTTGGATGTTTGTTTGTTTGTTGAGACTCTGTAGTGCAAGGCTCCCTTGAACTTGCAGTGATCCTCCTGCCTCAACCTCTCAAGTGCTGGGATTGCAAGTGTGAGCCACCACACACAGACACACACAAAATAAAATAAATCTTAAAAATAATAAAAAGATGTTTCAGCTGATGTTGACAAACAATGAGGACCAGATCACTGGTGACAGGTGAGACAGAGACAACGTCTCTTACAAGGCGGAGATCCAGTTGTTAATACTCTCACTGTGATTGGTTTGGGTGGAATAGCTGTGGAGGAGAACATACTAGCTGACNCAATGAACTTAGTATTTGGGAAGTTGTAANAGTCCGTTTTCCGTTGTTATTACAAAGCACCAAAAACTGAGTACTTTATGAAGAAAAGATGTTTATTTAGTTCCAGTTTTAGAGGACCAGAAATGGTGTTGCCACCTGCTTGGCTCTAGTGACAACCTCCTTGGCTACATCATACCACTGTGCTGGGCATCATGGCAGGAATGCATTTGAAAGGGAGCTGTCTTGTAGAGAAACAGGAAGCCAGAATATGTTACCTCATATCGTCTTTTTTGAGACTAGATCTTTCTTGTAGTTCAGGCTGGCCTCAAACTCGTGATTCTGCCTTCTGGTGGAATTATAGGCACGTGCTACCATACCTAGCTCACAAATTTCTTTTGTTTTCTTTATTCCTGTACTGGAGTTCAGGTTCATGCTAGGCGAGTGCTCTGCCACTGAGTTACATACACCCCAAGTCTTCATTTCATCTTTACAGTGACTCAGAGGATTAGGTGTTACCTCCATGTTGTCAGATGAGCAAACTAGGACTCAGAGACTTTTAAATGAGTAGTTTGTGCTCACCGAACTAGTAAGCAATAGGACTGGAGTCTAAAATTGGCTTTTTTCTGTNGAATCTGTCTATGCCTTTTCGCTTCCCTTTTATTTCTTAAGCACACTTTTAAGATTAGAAGTGCAGGTGCTTATAAACACTCACTGCTTTCTCAGAAGACTGGAAGTTGGTTTCCAGCACTCATGTTGGGTGGCTCACAATAGCCTGTAACTTTAATTCCAGGAGAACAGATGTCCTCTTCTGGCTTCCTTGGGCACCTGCCCGCATGTGGCGTACACTCACACAAACACATATACATAAATAAAAACACAACTTTAAAAACTTAAAAGTGTAGTATATTCTTTTAATAGGTCCAATACAACGTTAGCACCTTAGACATGTTAGCCATTTCCCCTTCTTTCAATACCCTCACCTCTCTTGCCACTGTTCCCGTTCTACCCCCAACTAAACAGTGTGAGCACTGTGTTTTGTGACCTGCCACACTTCTGCCAATACATTACCAGGCAATTTGCTTTCACCTATCACAGCATCACAGCTATAGCCCTCGAGTCCACATGTTTANCTTGTTTAAGACACATTGAGAAAGATTTGATTTGCCTTTTGAATAGCTAGGTCATCGTCGTCCGCTGTGTAAAACAAATGCACAAAAATCTATTCAAATGTGTTCCTGCTGTTAGAAGCCCAGCTTATTTCCAATTTTGTCACCATAAGCAATGTTCTCATAAATATCCTTGAACCTTTATTTTTAGGTAATGATNCTTTTGTTCTTAAAGGAGATATGCCNGAGGCAATGGGGCTTATATTTTAAGATGTAATTGATTGTTCTGGAATACTTTCTAGGCAATTATAACACTGTGTCTTCACCCACAGTGGGGAATTCGTTCATTTCTTCACATAACAGTAGTGGGGTTCAGAACATGCTGCCCCCAAACACAGCACCTTGCATTCGAGAAGGCAGCGGGAACAGGACAGTCTCTCTCACATGCTTCCTAGCCTGATTCTCAGAATCAGGCCATGAAAGCTAGGAGGAAGTTTCTGAACTCACTCTAAAGCAGGGGGGAGTTTCTGATCTCACTCTAAAGCAGGGGAGATTTTCTGATCTCACTCTAAAGCAGACCTTGAGATCCTTGCTTGAAAGGAGCCCTCCTTGCAACGTCTAAGGGAAGAGAGGACAAATGCCCTTATCTCTGAGGACAAATGGCCGCAGAGAGAGTCTGAACAANTGGATCTTGGTATATCCCCCCCCCCCAGCATATTACCATGGATGATACTTTCAATCTTCTCTGTCAATATCTTCTCTCTAGATATCTGATTCTTCATTAGCATCAGAAACACACAGGTTTACCTCTGGGGGAGGGAGAGTATTGTTTCCTAAGGAAAACTCTGAAACGCTGGTCCTTGACCTATGCATCATGACCCTTTGGGGATTGAACAGCTCTTTCACAGGGGTCACAGATATCCTGCATATCAGATATTTACATTAAGATTCATAACAGTAGCATGGATCATCATCCAGTCTGAAGAACACTGGCGCACGATTTAGGAACTATGAGCGCGCCTGTGACAGTTAAGGTTGGATCCTTAACACAGCAGCATCTAGACTCATCTAGGAGACNAGCCTCTGGGAATGCCTGTGAGGGTTCTATAGATTAGGTTACCTGTGGTGGGAAGACCCACTTCAGCTGTAGGTGGCACCATTCCTTAGGCTGGAGGCCTGGCCTGAATAAAAAGGGAAAGGCCAGCTGAGGGCNGGTATTCATCTCTCTCTGCTCAAGGTGACCAGCTACTTCATGCTGCTGCCAGGCCTTCCCTGCCAGGAGAGACTGTCACCTCTGACTGGGAGCCAAAACAAAGCCTGACTTCTGTCTTCAACTTGATTNTGTCAGGTAATTTGTTAAAGCAATGAAAGAAATAATAAATGTAGCTCTCATCTGGGTTCTGACACTAATTCATTGTGTGTCCTTCAGAAACTTTTTCAGTCTGGGTCTATCGCCCCTGGCTCAATGAAGTGTGGGTATTGGGCTGAGTCACTACCCGCTCATTTAGAAGCTTATGGAGGTCCTGTAGTGTGCCAGGGACTATTGCAGGCACTGGGACTCATCAGAGAATAAGTCGGTAATCTCTGACACTCTGAGGCAGCAGTGGTTTGCCTCCTCTTACAGGGATCTTTGATGGGACCTGGGGGGACCTTTCCTCTGAGAGCTGCATTGCTGTCTNTTACTGCCCACCAACCTGGTCTGTCTGGCCTGGAAGTATGGCCTTACCAACGACAACGGAAAGGTTTATTTGTAAAGGCCAGGAAGTCCCCATGACCCCTCTCCAACTACCTCTGGGACAGGAAGCCCTAGGAGGAAAAAACAAAAGATGAAACACTGGCTGGCTTCCCTGCTTCAAGCATTCAGCCAGGCTGGCCAGAGCATCCCTTCTGCCCAATGACAGTGACCTTCCAGGGAAGCTCCTTCCTTGCCACTGGGCCTCAGGCCCTCAGTTCCTTTCCTGGGGATCCAGAAGNACTCAGGTGACGCAAAAGAGGTAAAAGAAAAGATGACTGAGTCTCTGAGAAAGGATGTATGATGTCCTTATCCTCAGTTAAGCCTCGGCNTCTGGGAGGGAGGGAAGATGAATGGATGGCGTGGGAAAAATATTAAGCGTTAAGGAAGCAAGTGACTCAGCTGCTCTGACCTTCATCTGGCCATTCCAGGGCCACAGTAGGTTCAGGAAGGGGCTGGGAATGGAAGAGATTTCCAAGCCTCTGGGTTTTGTTTGGTGAATTCCTTGGGGACCCTTACCCATGGCAACCCCTTCTGTCCATTACCCTTTTCCCAATAGTATAGTTAACTTGCTTGAAAGAGGCAGCAGAGTATAAACCGTATGCTGAGTAGAAAGTAAAACCAAACCAAACGAAGCAACAAACAAACAAAATCCAGGAAAACAAGGTCTGGGATGTGACTTGGTGGCAGTTTCCTGTATGTACACAAGGCACTGGTTAAACCCCCAGCACTGCAGGTGTGCTCTCTCCAGCCCCCTCTCTCCCCTTCCCACTAGGATTTCTGTGCAGGAATTGCTCTCTCCAGTCCACACAGTAGCTGAAAAACATTTTCACAATTGAACTTATTCTGTGTGGAGCTAGAACCCANGGACCTGAGCATGCTAAGGGAACNTTGTATCACCAAGCACCACTCCCAGTCTCACAGCTAAANCATTTATTTANTATTTGTTTGTTTGTTTGTTTATTGGAACAGCAAAACTGACCAAATACACTTGGGACCCAGACTGTGAATGAAGGACACTCATGGGTTTAAGGGTGCCTGAGGGGGAATAAAAATAAAAATTTTCTTTGTTTTCAAGATTATACTTTTAGTTTATGTTTATGGGTGTGTATCTGTGCGTGGTCTATACATGTGAGTACAGGTGTCTGTGGGGCCCGAAGGAGGAACTTGAATCCCCTAGAGCTGGAATTACAAGTGGTTGTGAATTGCCTGATGTGGGTGCTAGAAACTGAACTTGGTCCTCTGGGAAAGTAGTGTACAGTCTTAATCACTGAGCCATCTCTCCAGCCCACGTGCGCGCGCGCACACACACACACACACACACACACACACACACAAATAAATAAATAGATAGATAGATAAATAAATAAATGTAATTCAAATCTTTTTCAGAAAGAGAACCTATGTTCTTGTTTTGCTCCGTGCCCTACAACGGCTGGTCCTGACTGAGCATCCGCTGGTTGGATTCCATTGCACACTCTCTTCTCATGCTGAGCCCATAGCTGTGCTGAGCCAGGAGCCTGACCTCCAAGAGGAAATTTAGGATTATGTAAATAGTGTGCTGATGGTCATGTACCTAGTACAGAACGGAGTCAGGATTCCAACCAAAGCCTAACTTCATGGCTGCTGCCAATCCTGTCCTCAGTGCCACCTGTCCATGTCAATGTCTTTTCTTCCACCCAGGAGAGACATAGGTGGGAAGGCAGTTGTGGAGAGTTGGGGGGGCGGGCGCTGAGGGAGCCTGCGCCAAAGCTGGAATTTCAAGAGAGCCTAGAGAGACCCTTTGTCTATATGCACATTCACAGTCGAACACCCTGGCTCACACTCTCTCACCTCCACAGCCACTTACACACACCATCCAGTCAGTCCCAGGCCGGCCTGCTGCAGTAGTTGGGTTATGGTTGTCCTTATAGAATCCTAGAGTGTCAACCTCACAAGGACTGCTNGGGGAGCATGTGACCTAATCATGTGACTCCTTCATTTGGCAGATGAGAAAACTAAAGCTCAGAGAGGGAGGAACAGAGCTGGGGACCACAGGGTGGCCTTCAGACTCCAGTTTCTCAACATAGCAGGAGAGCAAACTATGGCCAGGGGCGGAGGGCGGCGCAGGTTAGGTGGGGGAATGGGGAAATCAGGTGTATCAACCCTGAAGCTAACCAGGTTTTCTCTTTCTCCTAGCTATTGTCCTTCCAGGCAGGACTCACTCATCGGCATCTGAGAAGCACTTGTTTCTGATGCAGGCTGGGCAGTTTCCTCACTCATCTCCATCTAAGTTGTTGTTGAAATCTATTGCTCAAGACTTAGAGCCACCTGCTTTGGGGATCAGGCAGTTGGAACTAGAGAGGCTAAATTGTTCCTCCACACTTAAAACAAAACACAAAGGAAAATATAAACAGGACCAAGCAGGAGAGGCTTAAATCACCCCACAGAAACAAAGCAGTTTCTATGGAGAAAAATACAAAGCGGAGCAGACATCATGCTCTTCCAGGGACTTGCCCTTGAGGCACCTGGGGTGCTGAGATTTCCTCTGGGCAGTCTCCCAGAAGAGCTCCCCAGGCCAAGCTGAGAGAGGAGGGGTTCCACATACTCCAACGTCTTTTCATTCCCCACCCCTGTAATTTTTGTTGTTGTTTAATCTTGATCAAGTTATNNTCAATTTTTGATTCTGTCACTAAATGTGATTTGGGGCATGTTGTAAGATCTCTCTAAGTGTCAGTTTTTTCTTTTGATGAGCACAACAGACCTTTGCCCACATCTGAGGAGATTGCCAAGGTGTGAGACTCAGGACCAGCACAGAGAGTTCAGGGCAAATCGGGAACACTGGTGGCGGTCTAAGTCTGTTTTCTATTGCTCTAACACCCGAGACAGGGTAATTTATAAAGGAGAGGAGATTATTTGAATGCTGTCTGCTCTGCTTCTGATGAAGGTCTTGTGCTGTGACTCATATGGTGGACAACAGAAAGGACAGACAGACACAAGTAGAAAGGACAGCAGGTGGGAGCTGAGGAAGCTCCCACTTATAAAAGCTCACATTTATAACAGCCTACCCTTTTGAAATTAATCTAATTTCTCAAAAAACTGTGTACAGATATGGTAGGCTTATGTTACAGAGTGGTCTCAGTCACTGTTCCATTGCTGTGAGGAGACATCATGACCAAGGCAACTCTTACAAAGAAAACATTTAACTGAGGGTTTGCCTACAGTTTCAGAGGATTAGTTCATGATCATCACGGCTGGGAGCATGG
>LZPO01017300.1:601598-616685 GCA_001675575.1 Neotoma lepida | reverse complement strand
TGTAGCTCTGGGTGACCTGGAGTTAGCTATGTAGACTAGGCTGGTCTTGAACTCACAGCTCTACCTGCCTTTCCCTCTAGGGTTAAAAGCATATGCCACTAGACCTAGCTCTCAGAATTTCTGAGTTTCTGTCTGCTCTCGACTGAAATGTGACATGTTGTAGAAGCTTGCTAGATATTTATTGAAATAAAGACAAATGATGTGCATTTTTTATTGTTAAACTCTAAATTATTGAGGGGAGTTAACTTTTAGTATTTTGGGTGGTTGGGAGAAAAGTGAGTAAAGATTTTACTGTAAGCAACATTTCTGCATTTACTGTGTGGTTGTGTCACCTTAATGAACAGTTTGGATGCTGGCTGGTATAAGCACCTGCTATATTCTAGTCATGAAACATCTGATTCTAAGTTAATTTAGTAGTAGTGACAGAGGTGGATATATATTTGTCATCATGTATATGATAGCTTGAAATGTTCAATGTGATGGTCTCTTAGAATTACTGAAAACCCCAAATCTTCTCTGTGCCCCAAAAGCACATACGGACTTGCAGCTTCTTTGAGAGTAGAGGCTTGTTGACAGTGTATGGATTCGGATTATAGAATTACTCATGTAGTAATGGCACTTCTCTTTTATGCCTCAAGATATGAGGCCTAGACAACTGTGTTCTGGATCCCATAGCTAGATAATGACTCACTGCTGTATCTGCTACTTAACCACTGCCACTGTTTGGCTATGGGTTCTGTTCCTCTTGGCATATTTCTAGATCGATCTCAGTTACTTCCTGGGTCACTGAGCCAATTCAAACAAGTTGGCTCCAGTTCCATGCTTCATCTAAAGTCCGTCTGTTGTTTTTTCAGAAATCTGCCCGTTCAGTAGTAAAAAATTGTATTTGGAGAGCTGTCTATGACTTTGAAGTCATGAGTTAAGGGTTGATGAGGCGAAGATGCATGCTAATGAATCACTTCTGTCTTGTTTGGAACAGGATGCTGTATGAATATGTCGAAAGGAAACGGAAGGAAAACTCGGGAGCTCAGTTGCACGTTACCTACCTGGTGTCTGGCAGTCTTATACAGAACGGACATTCTGTAAGTTCTCTTGTAGTGAGCCTTTGTGTATGTGAGATGCAAACAGTATTAGAACTAGCAAGAGAAAGAAGCAAGGTTGAGTGGTGTGTGGGAGTTTTAAAGTACCTCTTGAAGAGAGTATTTCATCTATTCATTCATTCGTTCATTCATTTATTATTTGGTTTTTTGAGATAGGGTTTCTCTGTGCAGCTCTGGCTGTCCTGGAACTCACTCTGTAGACCAGGCTGGCCTTGAACTCACAGAGATCCACCTGCCTCTGCCTCCTGAGTGCTGGGATTAAAGGCGTTCACCACCACCACCCAGTTTTATTTTGAAATTCTAAATTAAATCTGACACTCAGGAAAGTTTAGGTGATACCTTGGCTGTGATGAAGAAACTCATTTTTAAATGGTTACCTAGGAAATGAGACGTTAGAGAGTGGCTTTCCTTGAACCTCTTTTTCCTCTTGAATACATATTGAGGACACTGGGTATTTAATTTTCATCCTGTTCAAATTTCAAGCCACAAACCCAAGGGTTAAAAAAGGAGAAAAGAAAAATTAACTAACTTTATTTTTAATTTGAGCACTCATTTTGATAGGTCACTTAGGGTGGCCCATTGGTGGGAGATAGGNCTGAAGGCTTCGCTGCTGGTGCAGTACAGAGGCATGGGCTGGGAGTCGGTATAGGTGTTATTGCCTCTTCTGTTGTAGTCCACCGGCACCTAGCCTACCAGCATAGGGTACTGTTGCCTTCTCATCTTAACCACAAAGCGGGTCTCAGGTCTGTTGATCTCTTACTGACTTCCATGTCCTCCTCAGGGTGGGCACATGCTTTTTGAAACTTTCAAGTGTTCTCAACCTTCCTAATGCTGTGACCCTTTAATACAGTTCCTCATGTTGTGGTGACCCCCAATCATTAAATTATTTCATTGCTACTTCGTAACTGTGATTCTCCTACTGCTGTGAATTGTAATGGAAATGTCTGATATGCAGGATATCGGATATGTGACCCCCAAAGGGGTTGCACCCCACAGGTTGAGGACCACTGGTTAGTGGGTTCTTTTTATGTTAATTAGGCCTTGTCAGATTGGTCTGCTCAATCGTTACAAGTTCTCATTACCTTTTCATGTAGTGGTATTTGGTTGAGAATGATTTTTTAAAATCACCTAATTTATTAATTTACCAGAGGTTACAAAATAGTCAGGTTTTAAGCTGGAGTCTCTCTATGAAGAATTTTTTTTTTAAGGACAGGTCTNTCTTATGCAGCCTGGCTAGTAGACTAGACTGACCTCCGTTTTCATAGAGATCCACCTGCCTCTGTCTAGTGCTGGATTAAAGGTGTAAACACCACCCCTGACCTCTACGGAGAACTTTTGTTGAAGCTGAGTGTGGTAGTACATGCTTATAATTCTAGCATTTGTGAGGCTGATGCAGAAGAGTCAAGATTTTGATGCCAACCTATGTAAGACCTCTCTCAAAAACATAAAATTCTAAAAGGTAGCAAAGATCTGCAGCTTACGTCTTGTCAGGCTTGAGGTTTGTTATGCTGGACTTGCTGGGACCTTCACCTCGACAGGTGCCCACTACAGTAGTAGCTCCATTCTGGTCTGCATTGTTTTTGCTCCAGTGAGGTGCTGTGTCCACTATTGCGCCTGTGCATTTTCAGTAGCCCCAAGCAGAGGAGCACTTAGCCGTACTGAACTGCCTGCCTGTCTAGATTATTTCCTTAGGCGTGAATCAGTTACTGCCCCTAAGGCTGTACTACACATCTGCCGTGTTTTAATGGTTAGTTCCTAATGCTTTTCTTCATGAGCCCTGCCATTTTTAGTGTGCAGTTTTGCAGAATGTGACATTTTGAGGAAGATTTACTTTGTATATATGATCATGCAGGTGTGTACAGGTACATGTATGTGTATGTGTGTGCACGCATGCATACATATGTGTGTAGGTATGCACGCACATATGTGCATGGCTATGTGAAGGCCAGAGAGCAATCTTGTGTATTAGTCCTCAGGAGCTGTCTGCTTTGTTTTTTGAGACAGGGTCTCCCCCTGNAAACTTGCTAATTTGGCTAGACTGGCTGGCTAGTGGCCTCTGGGATCCTCCTGTCTTGCTCTCCCCAGCACTAGAATTAGAAGTGGTGCTGCCATGCTCATCTTTTTACATGGATCCTGGGAATCGAACTCAGATCCTCATGCTTGCATTTTACTACCCAATATTGCCCTGCTTCATTTTTTTAAAAGAAAAAACACAAAAAACATGAATTTTCTTANTTCAAATCTATGACTACATTTTCGAAAAGCTTTTTTTGAAGTATTGGGGGAGATAGCTCAGTGGTGGAGTGCTTGCCTAGAATGTACAAGGTTTGACCCTCATACTAAAACAAACAAAAATGTACTTTGATTCCAAACATGGCTCATGCCTGTAACACGAAACACTTGGGAAGCTGAGGCAGTAAGATTACTAAGTTTGAGGCTGGCCTGAGCATAATGTGAGTTTCTGTCTCCTAAAAACCAATCAAACAAAAATGCTTGCTTGATCTTTATGTTGCTCTAATATATTATGAATTTTGATGGTTCCTAACATTGATATAATGTAGGTTGCTTTAGCCAAATACTAGATTTAGAGGAGGAAAATGAATATTTTTACTGACAATTACTGAAAATTGTTGAAGAGTTTTTTGCAGATTTTTCCATAGGATATATCCTGCTTAAATCACCCAACCTCATTGTGGCAATTTACTAATTAAAGTTCTATTTAAACTCAGTTGTTTTCCCTATTGCTTTCAATTTGTTGGTTCCCTCGTGTCCCATGTAGGTGGCTTTTGGATTGGGTTTGCTTTTCCCTTCTGTGTTTGTTGTAGTTCTTGTATATGCTTTTAATAGAAACAACTGTATTTATATTACCTTTTTCTTAGATAAATTTTCTCAGATTTTACAACCCATTTTGAACTCAGCGTTTTAAACTGTAGACTCTAATCATTTAGTGATAGAAATGTTCCTCTTGTAGACACATAAGGGCTGCATTGCTATGTTAGTTGGTTCATCATCCCTTATTGGTTTGGTTATTGACCATCTTGGCCGTTACGTTGGTGCCACAGTGAGCAGCTTCGTGTATATGGCTTGTGTCTTTGCTAGTGTTTTGGGGCCACATTCCTGGTGGTAGTGTTGCCGGGCCAAGGGCTAAATGGGGCTTAGCAGATGCTTCTGCTCTCATTCCCACCAAGTTAGTGTAGCTCCCCAGCTCCATGCAGCACCTATAATCATGGGTTAGGACCATTGCTGGTTTTTGGCTGTGAACTGTTTGCTCATACTTCCTGTCTCTCTCACACTTCTGTTTTTCTCTAAAAGCGCTTCATGTTCCTCACTCCTATGTTTTGAAGCTGTAATACCCTTTATGATACAAGGTTTAGTTTAGTTTTGGT
This sequence comes from Neotoma lepida, assembly GCA_001675575.1. NCBI lineage: Eukaryota > Metazoa > Chordata > Mammalia > Rodentia > Cricetidae > Neotoma > Neotoma lepida. Next base: position 612,199 of record LZPO01017300.1, on the reverse strand, counting down.
TTTTCTTCATCGTTTGTCTTTGTACTTTGCTTAAAGGTTTTTGTCTTCATTTAAAGGCTTTCTTTTTACTCTTTTTTTTTTTTCCCAGAGCTGAGGACCGAACCCAGGGCCTTGCGCTTGCTAGGCAAGCGCTCTACCACTGAGCTAAATCCCCAACCCCTTCAGCCTTCTTTTAAGTTAATTGCAGACGCTTTACTTGCTAGTCAATATTCTTGATTTCTAAAAACAGCCAGTGTCTGTGGCAGGAAAAACGGGGATGCATTTCCAACGTCACATGGTTAAGTGTTGGGGTACTCTTGAGAATGTAATGAAAAAAATTGTTTACTGTATTATTAAAAAGTTGCAATTAAGAAAAAAAAGGCTTTCTTTTAAACTTATTTCAGTTATTCCTGGATGTTGAGTTAATCTTAGGGTAGTGCCTAGAACTTACGATAGTATGTCAGACAGATCTAACTTTTATCTAGTTCCCTAGATTATATAGTATTTGTCATTAAATTATTTACTAAAAATTTTTCTTATAGTGATTTGAGATACAGTTCCGTTTCATAAAAGTATTGAGGCTGGCCTCTCATTTTTCCTTTATCTCTTTTTTTCGAGAAGCTGTAAAATATGCAAATTAAAAGTAAGTCAGACTGCCCTATGTTGTAGCGTATTTTCAGGATACCCAGTGTTTTCTAATTTCATAGCTGAGCATAACTGAGTTACTGTCAAGGAAACTGAATCCCAAGCTCTGTGACTTCACCACTGATGAAGTGTTGTTCCTCGCAGTGCCACAAGGTTGCAGTAGTGAGAGAAGATAAATTGGAAGGTAAGAGTTTGAGTAGTTAAGTAGGCTTTTCTCTTTTCCACTTATAGCATTGATTGGGTACACTCTTCATAGAGTGTATTTGGCTAGTTAGTCAAAAGAGTTTTATGTTCCTTTATTAATGGTCTCTGAAAGTTAAAGTCCTCTTACATCTGCCTAACTTCCCATTGGTAATGTAGTAGCAGCTGACATACAAAAAGTTTCATTATTCTAGACAACATGGTTCCATAAACTGTGGGTCTTGACCCCATGTGGGGTTGAATAACGAAATCTAGGGCTTGTAAAAAGATTACCAAATTGAGTTCATGACAACCAAAACTTAATTCAAAATCAAACATGATGAATCTGAGGGTTTTGGGGCAGTGCTCACCCATGTTGCATTATGTAACTTCACTGTAGCCTTAGTTGTGAATACACAATGAGTGCTCTTTGCATTGTGTGACATCCTTTCATGCGAAACCAGTGAATACAGCCTGAGCTACCTTGGCCCAGACTTGAGAGTGTGTATGACACAAGCTGTGTTGGGTGTCCTCAGGTGCAGTCTTCTTACTGTCTATGCAAACGTCTGTGCTCTTGTAGAAATAGAATGTTTTAGTTATGGAAAGCAAAGATTAATATTTTCCCACCACTGTTCCTTAGCGTGTATCAAATTAATATGTTTGGNGATTGTATTTATGTCAGATTACTTGATTCTAAAAACTTATATTTGAGTTGCTAGTTGTTTTATTATTTTTTTAAATCAGTGAATTTCAGCTTGGATTAGAACAGGGTTTCTAGCAATCTGAAATGGTCTAAATATATTTCTTCTATTTTATACCATGCATTGCTGCAAAGTGGTGGCATTGTCAGCACTGATGATTGTAAAAGCAAAATATTGATTAGCTAAAAAACATTGATGTGTTCTGCATTCTTCAGTATCAGATATTCGTCCAAGATTTCAATTCTTTGTGTAAAAATAGACACACACACTTGTTTCATTAGTATGTTAAATATTTTTCATTTTTAATAAATAATAAAATATGTATGTCCAAGGGTTGTTTTAAAATAAAATTCTTTATGACTTACTATCAGTAAATATTTGAATTGTGTACCTATTTTTTATATATAAGGTTGCATAAAAATTTCTCTGGTGAAAAAGGAAATGTTAAGAAACTGTGCCATATGTGATGATTACTATGTCCCAAGCTCTATGCTTAGGTACTGGGGACAGGGAACAATTTAGGCACAGTGTCTTCCCTTGTAGAACCCACAGTTTGTTCCTGTGATGGTCTTTTGATTTTGTTCTGTAGACTCAGCTCCTCATTAGTAATAGTATTATGTAGTTGCTTTCTCTAAACTGTAAGTGGAACATATAACTTAAGTCTTCTTGATAGAGAGAAGTCTTCTCAGGTAGAGATTACTTCATTATCTTAAACTGGTTGAAAACAAAGCATCATCATCATTAATAAGTACTTGCTGAGTGTCTCTGGATGAGCGATACCCTCGCAGGTGCTGTACTTAGAAACGACTCAGCACCATCATGTCCCGTTANAGACAGAGGCGTATGTTACACTGTGGTGTAGCTGTTTGGCCTTTCAGAGGTTTTTGGACCACCATAGATAGCAAATGGTTTTAGTGCAGGAGAGTTTCTTGTTAAAGTCCCCACAAGCTATGAAGTTGTGTATTAACAGACTGCTTTTCCTGTTGACTTGTAGCAGTGAAGTCCAAGCTAGCTGTGACTGCCAGCATCCATGTGTACAGCATCCAGAAAGCTATGCTAAAGGACAGTGGGCCTCTGTTCAACACCGACTATGACATCCTTAAAAGCAATTTGCAGAACTGCAGCAAGTAAGCTCCTTAATGTTCTTGTGGGCTTCTTTACGAATTGATTTTGTAAGGTGTTTACACAGTGGCTGCCTCTTAAGAGTGAGTGCCAAGTCTAGTAAAACCCCATTTATCTTGCAGTAAGACACATGCCTAGTTTTATTAGTACATCAGAAGGTGAAAAATAGCAGCCACAACCCATATTGAAAACCCCAGTGGACTTTCCATAAATCTGTTTCTCATATATTTATCCTGTCATCACCACTAGAAATGTTTGTTGTGTCCCCTCACTCCCCCTTTGCCCCAGTCTCTGCTTGTCTAAATCTTACCCATCTTTTAGGAGCTAGTTCAAATGTTGCCCTTCAAAAAACTGTTCCTAAATTTGATGTCCCTATTCCTTCCAGCCAAAAGTAACTTGGCTCCAAAGCTCCATACCCAAGATTAGATCTTATAAATCTTTTGTGTTCTTCAGGGCACTGGATAGTAATAGACTATAATATGTGTGCATTTTAGAAACTGATGATCATAAGTTTTAGTTGTGGTTTGCTACTTAATGGCTCAGTAGCTTTGGACAAATTACCTAATACTCTCTAGATTTGGTTTCTTCATCTTTAAATCAGTTGTGATAATTCCTACTTTGTGATTATACTGAGGGCTCAAGTCAGTTCTCTAAAAATATACTTGGGTGTCTACCACCTTGATTTAATAATAATTTAAGTTTGGGGGCTGGAGAGGTGGCTTATAGTACTTATTCCTTCTGCAGAGGACCTAAGTTCGATTCCTAGTACCCACATGGTGGCTTACAACTACCATTCATAACCCCACTTCCAGGGGATCTAACACCCTTTGGTCTCCTTGGGCACTAGGTATGCACATGGTGCACAGACATACATGCTGCCAAAACATTCTTACATATAAAATCAGATAAATTTTTAAAAAGATAATTTGAATTTGTTTGTCATATATCTGATGAATACCATTGAGTTGACATTTTACATTCTTTTGAGAATGTGGCCCAGTACCTGCTCCTAAGGTCAGTGGCCTACAGGAGATAGCAGTTAGAGTACAGTGTTATTATAAGAGAAATGATGTGAGAAGATTTTGGAGACAAGCGTTTATTACCAACTTCTGGATAGGTGGACTGAGGTGGAAAAACAGGTGGCTTTCTAAAAGGTTAAGGCATCTGAGTTGAGACTCAAAGGTCCACTAGAAACTGCCAGATAAAGGAGTGTGAGAGTAAAGATGGAGCTGAGAGAGAAACCTGACATTGCATAGTCATTGTTGTCTGTGGCTAGAACATAGGGTGAGGCTGGGAAGTAAGTAGAAGACTGGAGTTGGATTCTTTTTGAGTATTTCCACAGAGCTTAGACTTTATTCTGAGAAGAGCTGTTGGGTTTTGGACATGTGGAATTACTAGGAAATCTCTAGTAAAGATAGCCATTGCAATAGTAAGCCTTGAGGTAAACAGATTGATTTTGGACTCAGAACATAGGTAAGCTGGTGGGCCAGGGCAGCAGATACAGCCATGTAGAGAGAATGTGTAGAATGAAAGAAGGCCAGAAAATGAAGCTCAGGAATACGTACAATTTTTACCAGCTGTGTGACTTTGGACAAATTATTAGTCTGTTTGTGATTCAACTTCCTTAGGTAGGTGAAGTAGAGCCTCCAATAGTACCAACCTCACATGTAATAGGGATTAAGTGAGTTAAGCTATGTGGAATGCTATGGGGTCCCCTTCTTCCTTGCAGTCCGTTGGCCACCAGTCCACAAGGACAAAGGGGCAGAAGCAGTAACAGCTTTGTATGGACTGTGAACACAGTGGAAGTAGCCTTGTGGGTAACAACTTCAGTGAGACAGATCAACTTTATTCCAGAATGAGGGGAGATATAAAGGATGGGGACAGTGGCTGGGGCATCACCTAATTTGCATTAAACAGCTCGCTCCTATCATAAGGTTCCAAGTACAAGTCTTAGTTGTCATATGTAAAAGCACGATCCTATTGTAAAGCTCCTAGCACAATGTCTAATCACCATTTGGGCAGCAGAGGGAAAGTTTTTGCAGGGAATTGTGTCAGGGGTCACACTAGAGATAAGTCAGGCATCCGTGCCTAGAGACATTCTCCAAATAAGGTCAGATAGAGGGCAGGAAGCTCTGTGCTGGGATGGAGTCCTCCATGATGCCGTGCTCGGAGAGAGCTGCCAGGCCATGGTAAACTGCAACCTCTGACCAGCAGGGCCTCCCAACAGAGCTCTTAGAGCTGCATTTGGCACATAGTCAGTACTCTTTAATGGTAGCTTTTTACTTTAATGGATAGAAAAAGGAAGGTCTAAGATGAAGCTTCCCATGAAGTGGAAAATTATGGAAATATTTGGGGTTCCAGAAGCTGAAGGTAGAGTTTCAAGAAAGAGGGACTGGTGGGATGGTGCCAAATGCTTTGGAGAAGCAAGTCAGATAGGAATGGAAGGTGTCCATTGGATTAGCAAGGGCCTTCGAGTGCTTCAGTGCAGGGCCAGACTGATCCAGCTGAGTAAGGAAGATGTGAAGAAGTGAGACAGCTAACGTGGACAGCTTTTTCCAGAACATGGGACTGAAATGGAGGGAAGGGAAGACAGTAGCTAAGGAGAAATTGAAACTTTGAAAGCTAGAGATAGGATTTTAGAGTCGGGGATGTGGTTCAGTGGTAGAGCTCCTTGTCATTCATAAGGCCCCAAGTTCTGCCCCCAGCACTGCAGAGTGAAATAAACCCCAGCCACAGAAATAATGACAAGACTGGCGCTGAGGCAGGGGGGGATCACTGAGCTCCAGGCCACCTTGCTGCTTAGTGAGTACCAGACTTGCCCGGCCATGCCGGCCATGCGGCAAGTGACAGACTTAAGTTGTGTTGTTAGGAAAGAGTTGGAGAGGAGAGGTTGAGGGTAATTGAGCAGCTGGGATAACTGGTGGAGACGGATCCTGGGGGAAATTGATACAGCTCTGTTTTCTGTAAACACCATGTGATCAGGATTCCTTTCAATGAACTGCTTTCCAAATAGTGCCTGGTACACAGGAAACATTTTAGTAACTAATGTGGACTGTTAGTGATGGGCATCAAGGTGGGCTTTTTATCTCTTTATTGAATATAATAAACATTTGAATATTTATTAAATAAATACACAGCCAGAGAATAATTTACAAGTCTTAGAGAAAGATTTCAAGAAAAAAAATAGTACTTTGCTACTTTTATGTAAAACATTTAATTTTATTTAAAAAACAATACATATTAAAATCTTGTATTAGAAATCTTGTGGTATTAAAAAATGTGTGGGCAGTAGTTGCACACACCTTTAGTTCTAGCATTTGGGAGGTAGAGACAGGTGGATCTCTGTTAGTTCAAGGCCAGCCTGGTCTACAGAGCTAGTCCTAGGACAGCCAGGGTTACACAGAGAAACCCTGTCTCCAAACAACAACAACAACAAAAAAGCTGTGACTCATCATATCTGACATCAGATAAAACCTGTCCTGTTAATGTTCAGCAAGTAAACAAACAAGAGTAAAAGTTACTTGGAAGTTTAGCAGTGAGTGGTTCTCCACCTTCCTAATGCTGTCACCCGTTAATACAGTTCCTCATGGTGTGGTGACCCCCAACCACAAAATTATTTCATTGCTACTTCATAACTGTAATTTTGCCACTGTTATTGAATTATCATGTAAATATCTGATATGCAGGATATCTGATATGTGACCCTCAGAGGGGGTTTTGACCCACAGATTGAGAACCAGTGTTTTAAAGCAAAATCTGCTGATGCACAAAATGCCAGGGCAAATGATGATGAGTAAAGCACTGTGATGAACTCTGCTAAACATATGCTCTGTGGATTTCAGAATTAGCCAGGCATGGTGAGGCATCCTTTGACCCCAGCGCTTGGGAGGTGGAGGCAAGGTCACCCTCAGTTAGGTAGGAATTTGAGGCTAGCCTGCACTACATGAGACTCTGAATCATGGTTTCTCTTCCTATTGATGACAAAAGCAACTTAAAGGACAAAGGGTTTTTTCTGGTTTGCAGTCCATCACCATGAGGAAGTCAAGGCTGCAGGAGCTTGAAGTAGCAGGTCACATCACAGTCCCAATCCCAGAGCAGGGAGTAATGAAAGCTTGTTCATCTCTCTTTCTCCTTTTTATATAGTCCAGGATCCCATTTCTGGAAATGTTGCCACCCATAGTAGGCAGGTCTTCCTACCTTAATTAACCAAATCAAGGTACCAGGCATTCCTTCATGGGTGTGCACAGAGGCCAGACTCCTAGGTCATGCTAGATCTCATTAAATTGGCCATTGAGATTAACCGTCTCATCTTATCTGGAGGTAGGCATGGGAGATGAAATAAGAGGAGAGTTTATCTCTAATAAAGAAGTCTATGCTTGTTCCTAAGAACTGTGAGCCTTCTGAGGTCTGATGTTGTGTTTTAGGAGATGTTATGAAAGCAAGGAAGGTGAGATTTCAAGGTTGAGCAGTCTTCTAACTTCCTGGTTGCCAGTTGCTGGTCCTGATCCTAAGGTGGGAGTACAGACCAAATAAAGAGTTGTCTTAGGGCCAACTTTAAATGCTGACAGTGCAGTAAAACTGCCTTTTCCACCGTACCTGGGAGCACTGCAGGGCCAGAGAGGAAGGCCAGTGGGTAAAGTGAATGGTTTCCGTCTGCTCTCAGCTCTCATCCACCGAAGGTGCTCTGCGGGGACCACATGATGCAGCGGAAGATTTGTGTTGCTCTGGAGCCACTTAGAGTTATCTCTGAAATGAAGTACTGTCAGGGACCACTNAGTAGGCAGTTCTTCTAGTTGGTTTTGAATAGCATCTGTCTCCACACAGCTCTGTCTTCCCCATCTCCCATTCCAAGCTGAGGTGATACACTCAGGAAGAAGGAAGGGGAGCCAGAAGCTTCCTCCTCCTCAGCGAGTCCTTGTCAGTCCTTGCTGAGTGCCAGGGTTTACGCTGAGTGCCTGTAATACAAAAATCTTCCACCTACCCCCAGTAAGCAACACATTGGGAAGTAAAATGTTTCCTCTATTAGGAAAAGCTGGGGGAGCTCTGCTTTATGTCTAACCCTGAGAAGGGTGAACAGGTTCCCCCTCACGTCATGGACTGTTGCGTTACAGTCTGTGAAAGAGGCACGTTGGCAGTGACTGGAGAGTAGGAGGTGAATGAAAACAAGTGTAGACGTTGGGTGTGGTGATGCATGCCTTTAATCTCAGCACTCCAGAGGCAAAGGCTGCCAGATCTCTGTGAGTTCAAGGCTAGCCTGTCTATGTAATGAGTTCTAGGACAGCCAGAACTATGTAGAGAGACCCTGTCTAAAAACAAAACAAAAAATGACAAAAACCCAAACAAAAAAGCAGGTGTGTTCAGTGTGATGTGGTAGAAAATGATNGATTCAGCCCTAGCTTCTTAATTAGGTAAGTGCGAATTTTAGGCAGAGTTACTNCTCCCCATTGCCTACGTCTTTACCCAAATGAGAGTTTATATGAAATTTTTTCTATGATAGTCTAGTTTTAAATTCCCTAGTTTTATATTAATGTGAGAAGATATAAAGAAAGCACAGAGTTTGAAAACGAGGTTTGATAGTGATACTAATCTTATACACACTTCTCTACTTAGGTTTAGCGCCATCCAGTGTGCAGCTGCGGTCCCCAGAGCTCCTGCAGAATCCTCATCTTCCAGAAAGTTTGAGCAGTCAAATCTTCAGGCAACAAGTGAGACACAAGCCAATGAACTGACCACCAATGGCCATGGCCCACCTTCCTCCAAACAGGCTTCCCAGCAGCCCAAAGGAATTATGGGAATGCTGCTCTCTAAAGCTGGTACTAAAACCCAAGACACCAACAAGGAAACCAAAACAGAGGCTAAAGAAGTAACAAATGTAAGTCTTCTTGACGCTAGGCTTTTTTCTAACAGAATTGGATCCAGGAAAGCCTTCAGAGCTTCAGGGCTAGTTTATTTAGAGAAGGGTCCCACAGTCGGTACTGAGTTCTCTACTTGAGTTTGAACATTTATGATCATTTGTTTGAGGTCTTGCTCTCAGGTCCAGGCTGGCCTCAAGCTCAGGCTCCTCTTCTCTCTCTGCCTCTCCAGCCTGGGAAGAGTTAGGAGCCACTGTGCCTGGCATAGTGTGATCCATATTTAGTTAATGCTTAATGTTCTCCTCTGATAGTCCTTTCTCCCTATACTACTTCTCGCCAAGATTGGATTCTCTTCCTATAAAATGGTGATGCCCAGCTTGTATGCTAAATAAGATTGTTGTGACAGCCATTGAGATAACGTACGTGAAAATCGTTGTGAAAACTGCAAGTTTGAGGAATTGCAGTGGTGTCACATTTGAGAACATCCAGCTGGGNTTTTGCCAGATGTGTTTTCCTTTCTGGCACATTTAACATTCATGTTCTGTGTTACGCTTTTTTTTTTCTTGTCCTCATTCTTCATTTGTTTCTCTCGTTTTTTATTGTTTAGTGGTCTGAACTAACTTTAAGGGCATTAAGGAAATAACTATATCTTCGTTTGATAGTACATGCCTGTAATCCCAGCGTTCAGGAAGTCGAGGCTTCACGATGAGACTGTCTCAAAAGAAAATAAAAATATAAAGATACTATTTTAAAAATCTAGAAAAGTACAGTTATTGTTGTTATACTGATTCTTTCTATTATTGTCGTTTTCAAGTTTCTGCTTTGAGAAGGAAGAAGGAAGGCAGGAACAAGCAAACGCTGAGTCCTTCTGCGCACCAACAGCTAACCTTTGTGTAAAGGCTCTGATCTCTGTGCATCTTAGTGTTTTTAGTTTTATTTTATATGTGATAAAACTAGAGCCCAGACTTGTAATTTACCTGCAGGTCATACTGCTATTAAATGGTAGGCCCAGGATTCAGATCTACCTCTGATAATTAAAAATAAAAAAATTACCTTCTTTCCCATTGTTTACCATACATACCACTTCTAATTTAATTCTTTTAAGACAAATAGTTTTAAAATGTGCTCAAGAAAAGCTCAGATGTATTCAGAAATTATTTGTAAGAACAGAAAACAAGCTTTGGGAATTAGCATCAAATACTGTCTGGTGGTCTGGGTTCCTGTTCTAGGTTCTTAAAGCTAACACCTGCACATTTTGCCATGATACACAGAGTCTGTGCTGTAATACAGAGTTGGTACTGTTGCAGTAGAATGCTCTGTTTTCCTTATAGTTCCTCACCTAGCCCACTCTGGCTTTGATCTTGCTATGTAGCGGAGGATGGCCTTGAACTCTTGATCCTCCAAGTTCCACCTCCCTTGTTCTAGAATCACAGTCTTGTCTCACCATGCCTGGCTGTTAGTGTGCTGTATTGCTAGAGATGATTAAGGCCATGGTGCTTCAAGAACAGCCTAAATGTTGGACAAAATTAGAAATTATGTGTTTTCTTTTTTATGGTTTTAGGTATCTTCTGCTGGCGGCAAAGCACCAGGAAAAGGGAATGTGATGAGCAACTTTTTTGGAAAGGCTGCTATGAGTAAGCATGTTCATAATTTCTTTGAATTCACAGATGAATGTTACTGTAGTAACCTCTGCCTGAGTGGAGGCCATTGTCTAGTTTTTGCCCAGCTAGGCATTCCCGTTTCCCAGCGTATCCACAGTGTACTGACNAGTGCATTGATGAAAGTAACCAACCACTCAGGGCACTTTCTGGGTATACCTGAGAGCTCCTAGAGGGTATTTCTGCTTTTACTTCCTGCCATAAGAAGAACATAAAACACTCACTTCATGAAGCTTTTGAAAATGGGTAACTAAAGTGAGAGAGTGGCTGCTTGTATAGAGTTGCATTTAATATCGTGGATGCTGGCATCAGTTTGCTTGGTGTGACTCTAACTACTAATGTCTTTCCAGGGATCACAAAAACAAATATTTTGCCTTCCTTAAGTTATTTTTTCAGATTACTCACAGGACTGAATTAAATGTCAGTGTGAACATAGGCAGGAATGGTCAGGCCATTTAAATGCA
>LZPO01017300.1:573566-583642 GCA_001675575.1 Neotoma lepida | reverse complement strand
TCTGAAAGTGGAAAAGAGTGGAATGCCTGGACTTAAGCTTGACAAAAAACTTCTGGAGAAGAATCCCTTATTTTAACTGGTTATTTTTGTCATTGCCTGTCGTCATTTTTCTAAATAGGAATGGAAAAGTACAAGGCAACAATCCAGTCTNTAGAGGAATCTGATTATGGTGGGATTTCTAATAAAACTAAATTTGAATTGGAGTTCTGTTGCAAGTTGGGGTTGCACCTCTGAAGGGAGAATGCAAGTCTGCTCCCTGTACCCAACACGCCACCTGAGTTTTGAGCTNCCTGCAAAGCTAAGTGAGCACGGAGTGGTTGTGTTTTCTCTCCATTTTATATCGTACTCAACCATGAGTTAAATAAATTTGAGAAGCTGTTTTGAAACAATCCTTCAAACTGAGTGTCTGCTAAGTCTGTGACTTTGACAGCCTGGTGGCAGGGTGTATAGTTATCTGAATGCTGACCAGGACCAGGCTGGTTTTCAGTTTATGTTGCTAAAGTGCATACCCACAATCTGAACTGTACAAGTTTTTTGCTGTCTTCATCATCTTTTCAGTCCTCTGGGAAATCTTAGTTTTAGCCAACCTAATTTTTCAGTTCATTATGAAGAGATTCTAGTCCTGATCTTGCATTCTCTGTTGGTTTGGCTTCACCCCTTGCTGGCTGGGTGACTCTGGGCCAATTTCTGAGCTTCAGGTCCTCAACAAAGTTGAACTAAAATGAGCCACTCGGTGTGCTAAGCCGAACTGATAACTGTAGCCTGAATGTGGTCCACAGTGGCAGGCACTGGTGCTGCTTCTCTCCCCACGGTGGGTACAGGCAGTGACCAGCTCCTTGAACTGTTACCCAGTACACGACCCAAATGTGTCCTCTCAGGCCTCCTGGCAGGACATGTGATCAAAGGGGAAGATGGTTATCCTGTTTTATGACAGCTTTTAAAGAGTAGAATTTTCTTTTTTCTTAAAAGAAAGGTTTATAGATGGCAGTATTTACTATTCATTAAAACATTTATTGTGTCTAACATATGCCAGGCCTTGGAACATAAGAGGATACAATAGAAACTGTAGAATTTGTTTCTTGTCTTCAGAATCCGGTGGAGATGAGACAATAAAATGGAACTGCAGGACTGTGAGTTCAGTGATAGATAAGTTAGGATTTCCCAGCACTCTCCAGAAGGTGGGTCTCAAAGTTAGCCTTTGGGAGGCAGAGAACCAAACAGTTCTGTGAAGGACACAGATGAGCTTACCAAGAAAGGAGAATGTAAAGGTTCTCCCAAGCAGAAGANCATGGCTTTAGGGGTTAAGGAGTAGATTGTAAAATTATATATTTTTTTCTTACGTGTATTAGTGTTTTGCCTGCATGTATGTATGTATATACATCATATATGTTCCTGGTGCCCCTGGAGGCCAGAAGAAGGCATCCTTGAGCTGTCATTTGGGTGTTGGAAATGGAACCTGGGTCCTCTGCAAGAACAGCCAGTGCTCTTAACCACTGAGCCATGTTTCCAGCCCCAGACTGTGAACTCTTAAAACAGGGGAAAGACATTGAGATGTGAAATTGGGGTGCCACTAAGTAGTTCGGATTTTACTCGTAGATAATGGAGATAAACTGAAAAATGTTGAGAGGGGTTTTTTAAATTCCATTAGAAGCCAGTTCTCTGTGATGAGTGACAGTTTTTTATGACCTGTGCTTCTGTATGTCGTGAGCATACATCTATCTGTAAGTGCACGTTGTGTCTGAGGTCTAGTAGTGGGGAAGTGCTAATGGGCTTTCAGAAACTCATAGCTCAAACTGCTTCATTGTGGCGGCTGGCATAGACAGTTGCATTGTTCTCCAGACCTTCCTCTGCAGCTTGGGTTTCTGTAGCAGGATCGGTTTTAAGAAGTGGTTTCAAAAGCTGGTAGTTTCTTGACACCCTCAATGATGGGGGCCTCAGCTNCTTACAACACAGGGAGTGGGATGGGGGCGGGACTGTCCTCTCTCCTAGCTTTGTTCCTTTAAGAAGACAGTTCTTGTTATACAGGGAGCTGAAGAGGAGCCTTATAAGGATACAAATTGTTTCTTGAGGACAGGGTAGAACAAGCGCCTAATAACAGATCTGCCAGAAACGCACTCAGTGTCAGACTCATTTTGGTAAACTTGTCTGGCCTTTCATTGGTTCCGGGATCTCAGTACACTGTAGAATGTAGCTTTTACCACCGTGAAACCTTCAGGGGCTGCCTCATTTTGTTGTGAGAAGGCAGCGTCGCTGTCGGAGTTATTACCCTGGCAGCTCTGTAAAGTACCCATGCTGTCACCATGCCCTCTCTGAAGGGCACATTGTACCCAAATAACTACATTTCGGATCGGCTCTGGCCACTCCCTACTGCATGACACTTCTCCCCTCTTGTGTCTCTGTCCAGCTTTTTTTTGTGTGTGTTCTTAAGTGTGGGCCACCCACAGATGACCACCCAGGCTCCTTAGCGAGAGGCTTGGTAGGGCTTCTGGTCTAATTTTCCATTGGATCAGAACCCACGGTAACTCCAGAATTGCCCTTCCATTTCAAGCCTAAGTGGCCACACTCCCCTCCTCCTCTTATTTTTCTCTCGATCTTGCCAGGCTCCTCGTTTCTTGAGGCCTCCCCTTGGCTCTTGCCACCTTCTTTTTTAAGGCTCAGAGTTCTCTGTGGCTAGCCCTTCTTCAGCTTTTCCTTTGGTCTCTCGGGCTTTCTCACAGAGTTCTTCTTCCATGTGGCATGTCTTTTCCTGGACTGCATTTGAAGGATGGAAAAACCACTTTGGTGTCTGCTTCAGATCCTTCACGTGCAAAGCCCCAAGCATTTGAATGATAAGTCAGCGTGGTCCCGGACAAGTGGCACCGGCATTTGTAAGAGCCTGGAAGCTATCATTTTGGAGACCAGTNGTATACGCCCATTGTCCATAACAGTGACAGTGCTTCGATGAGTAGTAGGCAAGAACTTAGCTGAGCAGAGACCCTAAATGAGCACAGTGGGCAGAGTTTCCTAGTCCCCTGCAAAGAGCATTGAAGGATTTAGGAAGCCGCAGGGGAAGGATTACCAGCTGAGTGGGTTCTCTGAGCTGCGGGAACTTCATTCACCAGTGTACTATATAGTCCATGTAAGGAAAGGATGAGTAGAGGGTGTGTAACATAGTTCTGCCCGCTCTGAGATTGGAGTTTATGGCCAAGTTTTGAGCAGATAACCAGGATTATTTTGAGGCAATTTGTACAATGGTTCTCTGTAGGTTCAACTTGATTATGTAGGACCCCAACAGTTTTGGCATACTGGATAGCAGGGTACTCTGATGGAGACACAGGCTTGAAGCAGAAGGACCTTTGTTCAGCATTGTCGCAGACCAGGTTCTACCCTGACTTCAGCTTCTTTATTTAAAATGCACAGCCACCTGCCTTGCTGCAAACCATCAGGGAGATAATGGGTGGGTAGTTCCTTATATTTTGACACACAAAATTAAGAGAAGAGCTCGTTTTTGAGCACCTACTGTGTACCAAACACTGTTGCATGCGTTGTATATATTAACTAACTCTTGCTCCTAACAACCCTGAGATGAGTACTTTATNAAAAAAAAATTTTTTTTATTTTTCAGATTTTGAGGCACTGTCTCCTGTATCCCAGGCTGGCCTCAAATTCAGCTAACAATGACATTAAACTGATCCTCTCTACCTCCTGAGTGATGGGACTATGGGCATAAACGACCACAGCTGGTCTATGTGGGACTGGGATGGAACCCGGGGTTTTGTGCATACTAGGCAGACATTCTACTAACTGAGGTATGTCTCTAGTCCCTAGGCACTTTTATTCCCATTTTGCATGAGGAAACTGAAGCAGTTTGCTCAAGGTCACAGAATTCAGAAGTAGCATACAGGATATATATACCATGACAGTTAGACTCCATTGCCCAGTCTTAGCCTCATGCAGTATCACATGTTGGCTATATGTTAGTTTATCAATCCATACTGTCCAATGATGGCTGATGCTCATTGTGTGTGTGTGTGTGTGTGTGTGTGTGTGTGTGTGTGTGTGTGTTTTGCATGTATATCTGCACCATGTGTGTCCCCGATGTCTATAGAGATCAGAAGAGGGTGTCAGATCCCCTGGAATTGGAGTTACACATGGTTGTGAGCCACCATGTAGATGCTGGGAATTGAATCCAAATCCTCAGGAAGAGCAGCCAGTACGCTTAATCACTGAGCCATCTCGCCAGCCCAACTGGAGGTGCTTATTTTAATAATATTTTAATAATAGTGAAAGGACTATTCAGATCCTGTATGCTCCAGTCTGAAGCCTGTCTCAGTATTTCTCAGCCACTCATCTGAGGCATGAGTTCTCTCTGCAGCCTTCCTGCCAGGTGCTCTTGAACCTATAAACAGCCAGTTATGTTTTGTATACATACTTACTAACTTACAAAGTTAGATAAGTAGACTAATTAATGTTAAGAAGAATTTAGAAGAAGTTTAGACAAAAAGTTTTCCAATTATTTAGGTCACCAGGAAACTCCTGTAAATTTAGCTTTCTGAGGAATCTGTTTGGTTTCAGTTGAAGTTGAGAATACTGTTTGCCTTGAAAAGTTCATCCAGCTCTTGACCTTGCTTTTGACACAACCTTTATAAAAGTAACAGAGGCAGTCGGCGATTTTGCCCGAAGTAAACCATGCTGCAGGCTCACAGGAGGAAAGTGACCCAGGGATACTTGTTGCCCATGACTGCAAATGGCTGAGTCCATAGCGATAGTCCCCATTTAAAGGATCAGAACCTTGGGGCTGGGGGTCAGTGTATAAATCACTTGCCATACAAGTTTGGGAACTGGTTCAGATCCCCAAACACCCAAGTAAAGGCCAGGTGGGCATATTGGCCTGCCTGTAATCCCAGCACTTGGGAGGCAGAGACAGGGTTCCCTGGGGCTGGTTGGCTAGCTGGACTAGCCCAGAGACCCACCTCAGTAAATAAAGTAGAAGATAATGGAAGATTACAATGACGACAACCTCAGGCTTCCACACATACAAGCACCTGCATGTCCACACACGCAAAACAGCAACACTCATGACTTGCTGGGTACTTCCGTGAAGGTGGATGAAGATGCTCCAAACAGCATGACACAATAGAGTGCTGTTTTAGTCTGTCTGGGGTGGGATGCTCAGAAAGCAGATAAACTCTCAGACCATAATGCCTGGTTGTAATGCTTCCTCTGTCCCTCGTAGGTAGAGTCTGCACCCACTCATATGATCTTACCTTATTCTGTCTCCACCTAACAAGAGGCAGAGACAGGATACCAGTCAATCAGTGACCTCTGAGTTCAGTCAAAAGACTCTGATTCAATAAGTTAAAGTGGAATGTGATCAAAACACCTGGCATCTCCTTAGAGCCTCCACAAGTGTGCTCCCACATGTTTACTTCCACCGACATACACAAAAACATGCCTACACATGCACACACAACACACACTCCAAGTTTAAAGTATTTGCAAATAAGTAGAAGTGAGACATTTATTTTTAATAATAAATTTTAAGTGAACGGCTAGAAAAAGAATCTTTGCATGTCTGCACTTAGCAAACCTGTGTGGATGCTGACTCCAAGTAAGGAACAAAAGAAATTACACCTTTGAAATTGTTGATCGTGGTTGAGAGGTGGTGGTTCAGGACCCCGAGCCTTTTGGCTATACTCCCAGGGATCTGTCCCCCTACCTGGAAAACTGCAGCATGGGCTGGAGAAGGAGGCCTTTTCCTTTGGCTGATATCCTGGCTGGCCTGGAAGAAGGGCCGAAGGTGGACCGACCCTGGACTTCCGACTTGAAGCCTGAACTTTTTCTAATGTGCCTGCCTGAGGGATTTAGGGCAGACATACGCAGGAGGCAGTGCTGAAGTTGACATCTTGAGCAGACTGGAGTTTGCCAGGCAGGAAGGAACACTTGGAGGGAGGAGGAGAGGAATATGAGAGAGCACAGTGCTTCAAGTTATGAGTGACTCGGAGAGGCAGAGCAGTGNATTAGGACACCAAATAATCAGAGTCTTCGCTAGATAGTTTAGACTTTGCACTCTGCAAAGAATTTTAATGTGTGAGATTCGTGCATTAGCAAAATCACCCTTAATGGCCTGAAGAGAGCTGTGAGCTACAGTATGAAGCCAGAGCCAAACTGCAACTGCATCCTGAGAGAGCAAGCAGAGGANAAGGATTTGAAGTTGGATTTTGTTCTGTTTTCAACAGATAACTCCCTTGATCCCCCTGGAAACTTGGGACAGGAGAACATTAGGAGTGACTTCAGTGGGGAGTGATTAGCTTTAGTCAGGTCACCTCCTGCTTGGAAATCCTTTGGCTCTTGCCTGAGCCATGGTCCTGGTTAAAGCATGGAGATGGGATTGGTTCCACAGTTTCTCTCAGGACTCTCAGAGGCCCTTCTCTGACGCACATGCACACACTCTGAGTTAAACCTGGAATGACAGCAGCTCTCTGGAATTCTTTGGGCCAAAGTGACCCATACTCACAGACTGGTCAACTAGGCCCAGCCCAAGTCATGTTTGCCATAACCTACTGGATGGCCAGGTGCTTCTGTAAACTTGATAGCAGTTTTATGAAGTGTGGCCAGCCCAGTTTCATGAATTAAGAAGTCCAGAGGCTGCCCAGCTAGGACATGGCAGGGCTGGGAGCTGAGAGGCTGAGGCTGAGTGTCCACTTGCCATGCGTTCTTGATGCCGGTTCTCCTCACCACTGGGAAGTGCAATACACAGTTCTGTTAGTGTTAGCCATCCACCAAACAGTCACCAGACTTGGGACAGTACCATGAGAGAATGCTTCTCAAGCAATAAGGNCTGCCTTTGCCGTGAACCCCAAAGTTCATCCCTAATACTTGGGAACTGCATATAACTCCCACATCCTAATTTGGCACGTAGCCAAGTTCATAGTATGGGTTCCCAGGCTTCACACTTTAGAAGCAGTAGAGCACCCGGAGATGGACACTTCATGGTTTTACAGAAAAGACTTGGCCTTCCAGAGTTGCACTGATTGGATGGAGCTCGGTGCCCATTTACCACCAGTGTGACTTGAAACAGTCTCATGTATCCCAGGCTACTCACTAAGTAGCTTAGGGTGACCTTGAGCTTAGAACCTCCTGCCTCTACCTCCCAGGTGCTACGATGTGCCCACCACTGCCGATGTATATGGCACTAGGGATTGAACCTAGGGCTTTGTGCATGCCACGTAAGTGTGCTACGACCGGAGCTGCATTCCCAGCCTCGGTGTGACCTCAGAGACGATTTCCGAGTCTTCAGTGCTCACCTACTATGCTAAGCTAATAGCTACCTAAAGGTGACTGTGAGAACTGGAGAAAAATGTTCCCAGTGGTTGGTCAACAAGTGCTGTTATTATTTTTAGAGCAATGATTTGGCCATTAATCTTACCACTGTAAGAAAAATGAGTTGTCATACTTCATTAATTTCTTTCCCAATTCAGTTTTATTCAAATGTCTACTTTATATTACAAAATAACATTCAGCCTCAACACTGACGTCATAACAAAATGAGGAGGGAGTGCTGGTGGGCCCAGTGTTTGAGTGGGTGTCCTTGGGATAGTGCCCAGTTGTGATCCCATGGCTCGCTCGAATCCATCGGCACCCCTGCCTTCTAGGTGTGTCCTGTTCTGTGTATAGAGAACACTTGCCCTACCTGGACAGTGCAGAGGGAAGCCAGCAGCCTCAGTGCACATACATCAGAGGATGCCATGGCTGACAAAAAATAAACAGATCCCCACCAGTGGCGAGGCCTCCCCAGTGATGCCTGGGTTGCTCAGGCAATAGTCACGCCCGCAGTTCAAGTCCGTTTGTTTTCCCTGGTCATTCCTGAGTACTGTCCCCTTGTGGTTTGCATCATTCTCCAAATCAGCCAACTCCAGCTCTCCTTATTCCACTGGTTCAATAGCTGTCTTATTCCAACACACTCCTCTCTTTGGGCACCAGATGTGAAGTTTCAAGGCAGTAGAGGCTAGGCTGGCCAGTGCTGGGACACCTGCTTTGCAGACAAGCCAGTCAGCTGCTGCTTCTGATGATGTTGGCCTTCTTTCAGGGCAGCATGGGGTGTCAACTCCACCAAGTGCACACATGGGCAGCTGAGGGAGCCTCATAAATTATGGCTTTGTTTGTTTACTTCAGGCAGACATCACAGTGTAAAGAGCCTTGCCCTCAGAAGCCAAAAGCCAGTGTTTTGAGTGCTCACTGGTTATGGGATTTTTTTCTGGAGCGGGGAGGGGTCTGGGAAGCACCACTGTCTTCGTAGTACTTATCACTAGCCCAGGTGTTAGCATCTGTTGGGTCATCTGCTTACGGGCTGTTGCTACCACAATACCAGTGTTTCAGGAAGTCAGAGACTGTCTTGTCCATCATTCTATCTCTGAAGCTGGGACAGTGCCTGGAACATAGAAAACACTTAGAAAACAACGAAGGAAGGAATGAATGAATGAGTGAATGAATGAGTTAAAAAACTGCTTCTTTGATTCATTGGCTTGTGATTCTAGGAAAGCCATTTATCTTCTTTGGGTTTAGTTTGGTCAACTCTAACATGAAGGCTTCTCTCTTGGGTACACTAAGGTTTAAGAGTTTATTCAGAAGGGGCTGGCGATGTGTCTCAGTTGGTAGAGTACTTGCCTAGTGTACACAAAGCCCCAGATTTAGTCTTAAGCACCACATAAAACGGCATTTTGGCATATTCCTGTAGTCCTGGGACTTGCAAGGGGGAGGCAGGAAGATAGAAGTTCAAGGTTATCAGCTACATAGCAAGTTCAAGAGACTCTATCTCAAAATTTTTTATTTATTTATTTATTTATTTATTTTTGTTTTTCAAGACAGGGTTTCTCTGTGTAGCTTTGGCGCCTTTCCTGGAACTCACTCGGTAGCCCAGGCTGGCCTCGAATTCACAGAGATCCACCTGCCTCTGCCTCCCGAGTGCTGGGATTAAAGGCATGCGCCACCACCGCCCGGCCAAAAAAATTTTTTGTGAGCTGCCGTGGGTGCTGGGAATCGAACCCAGGTCCTCTAGAAAAGCAGCCAGAGCTCTTAACCACTGATCCAGCCCCATAGGTCATTCTTAGACCAGATTTTATACTCACTTGTCAAAGGCTCAAAGGGTAGACATTTAAAATACTTATCATGTGTATGGGTGTTTTACCTGCATTATGTCTGTGCACCATGCATGTGCCTGGTGCCTCAGGAGGCCAGCAGAGGGCATCAAATCCCTTGGCATTGGAGTTACAGATGGTTGTGAGCCGCTATGTGGGTGTTGGGAATTGAACCTGGATCCTCTGAAAGAGCAGCTCTGCCCTTTACCTCTGAGCCATCTCTCCAGCCTCAAAGGGTAGACACTTGAAGAAATTCTTAAGATATCTTTCCAGATTGCCTTCCCAAAGATTGTATCATTCTTATGCTCATTATGGGGATATGAGAATAGTTTTCCTCGGTGCCTCAAATTACAGAGGCCAAATCTAAATAAGCCAGTAGAACCCAGCTCCTAATCAGACTGATTTTGTTCACTTGGAGCTTTTTTTTTGACATTTTAAATGAAGAAAGAAGGCTGAGCTTTAGGGACAGTGTCCAACGGAAGCAGGAGGCTAGTAGAGGGAGAGGAGGAAGTGGAAAGGCTCAATCCTCACGGGGTGTAGTGTGTGTGTGTGTGTGTGAGAGAGAGAGAGAGAGACAGAGAGAGAGAATCTTGTATGTACTGCTGCTGCCACTCAAAAAATGTTGTGCTTCCTGGAGACTTGNTAGTCTAAAGCTGACAGAACACTCACACTGGAGGCCTTGAACGTACCTGAGAAGGGGCCAGGCAGAGCGCTTGTTCTGCAAACACGAGCACCAGTATAAAGGGCCAGGTGTGGCACTGGTACCAGTANCTTCAGCACTGGATGGAAGAAGCAGTTACTTTCAAAATAGAGCTTGCTGGCCAGCTAGCTTAGCTGAAGTGGTGAGCTGGTTTAGTGGCAGGACCCATCCCATTGTGGGAAGGCAAGCAGCAATAAAGGAAGACACGTGAGGTCCTGTTCTGGCCTCCACATGCACATGGTGCATGGACACACGAACCC
>LZPO01017300.1:544976-559650 GCA_001675575.1 Neotoma lepida | reverse complement strand
ACACACACACTTATGCACACACACACGTGCACATGTGCATGCACTAGGTGAGGCTTGCACAAAGTCACATAATTGCTACTTCACAGGAAGACTGAGGTCCAAGAGAAGGTGCCAGACTTGCTCAAAATCCATGTCAAAGTCAGGACAGAAACTAGAATCCATCCTTCTGTTGTTTAGCTCTTTCACAAGGACCACATCTACAGAGNACCCAGCCAGAGGAAGCTGCAGCCTCTCCCTCCCTCTCTGTCTCTGTCTCTGTCTCTCTCTTTCTCTCTCTTGGTTTTTTGAGACNGGGTTTCCTTGTGTAGCCCCAGCTGTCCTGGAACTCACTCTGTAGACCAGGCTGGCCTTGAATTCACAGAGATCCACCTGCCTCTGCCTCCTGAGTTCTGGGGTTAAAGGTGTGCACCACCACGCCCAACCTAAATTAGTTTCTAATTGCTACTAGAACAAATCACCACAAACTTAAGGGGCTTAAAAACAACACACTTGGGCTGGGGAGATGGCTCAGTGGTGTAAAGGGACTTGCTGCCAATCCTGATGACTTGAGTTCAATCTCCAGATCTCACACAGTGGAAGGAAAGATCTGACTCCTACAAGGTGGCTTCTGACCTCCAGGTGCATGCACACACCCACACACACACTAAAAAAAGTCACTTACTATGTCCCAGGCACTGTTGATGTTGAACTCTTATATCTATTTCATTTTTATTTCACTGTCTTACAAATAGGACAATGGAGTCATGTGAGCGGAGCATCCAGCCAGAGGGCACAGAGGGTGGTACATCAATTTTCAAACAGACACTTCCCAGTGGGAAGCACCTGTCCTTCTCCATCCACAGAGCATCGTTGGGCTTGGGGACTAAGATCATGAGAGGATGCACTGAGAAGTGGGGGCTGGGCAGTTAGCTAGGGATGAGGTGAGTAGGCAGGGTCTAACCAGCCTGTGTGCCTAAGGCAGGGTGAGAATGCAGCCGCTTAACCATCTGTGGCTGGTTTCCTGTGAAAACTCAAAGTATGTTCACATCAGAGTTTATTTACTCTAAGAAGTCTGGCTCTGTCTTTCCATACCTGTTCAACGTAGAACATTTAGAAGATCTCAAAGATAAAAGGGAAATAAAACACATTGTGTGTGTGTGTGTGTGTGTGTGTGTGTGTGTGTGTGCGCGCGCGCGCGCACACATGCCAAAAGTTGACCTCAGGTAACCTCGGGTGTCATTTCTCAGGGACATCCACCTAACTGGGATGACAAGTGTGCACCCTCATGCCTGGCTTTTCATGTGGGTGTCGGAGACTAAACTCAGGTTCTCATGCTTGCATGACTGAGCCCTTTTCCCAGTCCCTTTACAGGTGTTTACAAATTTTTTTCTGAAGAAAAGAACTCATGAGCTGGAGAGATGATTCATGGTTAACAATGTCGTAAAATAAAAATGTCGTCTCAACATGTGACGACATAAAAGGATAATATGACGAACACTCATTTATCCCCTAGCTAGGAAAACAAGATGTTACATGGGAACAGATGGGGTTTTCAACATTAAGCTGCTGGTGGGAAAGCGATTCAAAATCAGTAGACACCGTACCTACAATTTTGAGTTCCGGTCTGTTCCCAGCCTCAGGGTATGCCATATAATGCTCTCTCTTAGTTCTGGCAGCAGCAAGTTACTGTTCCCAGTCAACCATGCTCTCAGAAGGGAAAGCCACTCATGCCCTACCGGAGACTCCACCGCATTGCCAGCAGTGTCTAGATATTGTGTCTTGTGTTTCCGGTTCATCCCATTGTGTGTTCAAAATGCCCATCCATGTCTGTACAGAAATAGTCCACACTGCAGTATAAAGTAGGCTTTGTTAGGTGAGGCTGACTACCTGTATGGGCCACTGCTCGGGCTCTGAGCACGTTGGTGGAAGAGATGCGTTCTCTATGCTCCTTTTATGGTACTTTAAACTTGTGATGGGTTTATGGGTGCATCACCCCGGGGTGAGCCGAGGAGCATCTGTGTCATATCCTGTGCCTGTTTCCAGGGAGTGTCCTCTTTGCCTGCCCAGAGGTCCCTTCGGGATTCCTCTGTGCATACTGCTTTCACTTAGCTGATACGACACTGACTTTACAAGTGTGTGCCACATGAGGTTAGAGGGGATGTCAGAGGCTCCCCATCAGTTGGTGGTTCCATCACCATCAGTTGGTGGTTCCAGAATTTTTTCTGAAGAAAAGAGCTCATGAGCTGGAGAGGTGATTCGTGGTTAACAATGTCGTTGCTCTTGCAGAGGACCCAGGTTTGGTTCCTAACACCCACATGGTGGCTTACAGCCATCCATCACTCCAGTTCCAGGGGAACATGATGCTTGCCCTCTTCTGACCTCCTCTGGTACTAGGCACATATGTGGTACACACCCATATATTGTGGCAGAACACTCATACACATAAAATAAAATATTTAAAAGATTACAAAAAAAAAAAAAAGAAAAGACTTTGTCCTTCGCACATGGGTTTTCTAGTGGCCCAGCAGTGTCACTCTGTCCTCAGTGGTTCCTGCCTTAGTGTGACCTGACTTGGCATGACCCCTCTGCCCATCCCTTCCTACCCACCTGACCTCTGCACTCTTTGCCCACTGTATTTCTGGACTGCTCTCTTTCCTCCAATCCCAGCCTCCCTGCCTTTTCTTGTCCCATCAGTCCCCATCCCCTGTCTCTGCCCCAGCCCCTCACCCACTGCTGCTGAGCTAGGCAATTCTGCTTCCTGCTGAAGGCCTCTTCCCAGTGGTTACAGTGCTCTCCCACCTTCTCCCCTGATGCCTGAAATGCCTCCATGTCTGTTTTCTGTAAATTCAGTCTCAAGAATGGACGTCTGCTGAGACCCTGGCTACCCCTCATCACTCCCTTCTTCTAGCAGAACAAAGCCAGGGCTGGAGTCCCTCCTGCCTACTGTCCCAGAGCCCTGGGCATCACTATCATCCAGAGAACACCTGCCAGGGTCAGATCTCACCCAAAGTCTGCTTCCAGAGGACTTGGGGGGGGCGGTACTGTATACGTGTTGGGATGGGGTGTGTCACTGCTACCTCCCAGCTGGAGCATGGAGAAAATGTAGCTGGCGTGACGCCTAACTGCCTCATTTGTAGGAAGTGTTGGGCCTGGCAATCACCTGAAACCCAGAGATACACATCTTGTAGCCTTCAGTCAAGTGACGGGCTCTGTCACCCAGACTCAAGGAGGTACTGGACTGTCTTCCTGTGCTCACAAGTCCCCTTTGTTTGCTTACTGGCTTCTCATTCCCAGGCTCAAGTTCAGCTACTTTTCTCTTACTGCATAGGTCCACCTGCCCTGGGATGATGCTGCCCATTGTGGGCTGGGCCCTCCTACATCAATTAACCATCAAGAAAAATGCCCCACAGACATGCCTACAGGCCAATTTGATGGAGGTAGTTCCTCAGTTGAGGATCCTTCTTCCCAGGTTTGTCCAAGCTGACAACAAAGATAAGCTATCAAACCTGGGCAAGTCACTAAATCTCTCTGAGCCTCCGTATCTTCCCTTCCTTTGTCGAATTGGATAATTGTGGCATTTAATCTGTAGATGAATTTAAGATAATGAGGAGGAATGCATACCCCAACATTTAGCCACAACAAATGACAGCCATGTGATTCCTGCAGATGTCCTGGGCTCACCCTGGACTCCATGGCTGAGACCCTGAGTGGCACCAGATTTCTTAGAGCTCACTGACCTCCACCCATGCTTAACTTCATAGGTAAAGGTGGTGGTGGGGGGTGTTACAGTCTAACCCGTCCAGTGAAGAGTTCACAGTCTGGGAAGGTAGCTACGTGTATACACAGCTGAGCTGCAGTTAGAGGTGCCGGGGTCAGGAGCACAGGACTGAACCTTGAGGCCACTGTGGCCACACCACATGTCCTTCTGAGGCTACAATTCGGTGCTCGGCTCTGCTCAGCACCTACCATGGGGCAATCCAGGGCTGGCTTTTGAAAGAGGCGGCTGGCAGAGCTACACCCCTTGGTGTCTGCAGCAGCATCACCTTCAGCAAGGATCAGGCTTCTTAACCAGTGAACCAGTGAGCCGTCTCTCCAGCAGCCCACACAACATATTTTTTAAAGAATTTTTTTAAAAGTTTACTTAATTAATGTGTACCTTACTTAATGTGTGCCTGCAGGCTAGAAGAGGGCACCAGATCTCATTACAGATGGCTGTGAGTCATCATGTGGGTGCTGGGAATCAAACTCAGGACCTCTGGAAGAGCAGCCAATGCTCTTAACCGCTGAGCCATCTCTCCATCCTGGTTCCCTGTCACCAAATGTGCTATTGGGTCAGCTCCCTGGGGCTTTCTTGAGGCTCATTCTGCCTCCCTGTAGTGGGAGGACTAAGGATAGCCCCCTAGCAGATGGGTCTGTCCTGTGAAGTCTATTTACTCAAAATTGAAACATTTTGTTAAGACCCCTGAAATAAAGAAACTTACAGATACAGACCCAGCTTTATTAGAGTCACAAGGCCTTTCCTTACAGTTATGCAAGCGGTGACCAATCACTGTTGGGGAGAAGAGCTGTCTGCAGCTGCCTTTGAGTCACCCATGCTCCTGTATGTAACCCTCATAAACTCACTGGTGCACCAAAGTTAGCCTTGATTGGCACCATTTCTTCGGTCTCTTTGGTGCTCTATCTGGGGTGAGTAGACATTTGTTCATGTCTCCCCAGGAAAAGTCACACAACACAAGCTCTCTCAACAGGAGTGGCAGTGAAGGTGACCCAGAAAGCGGTGGCGACTATGTGAGTCTCTTCCCAAGACAGACTGAGCTCCTGGAGGCTTGTGTTGGGGTCTTACCCGCTTGCCTCCTTGCCTACCCTAAATGGTGTTGGCTATGCAAGAGAGGCTTCTCTGTGTCCAGAGGCCGAGCAACTGGATCCTCTTCTAAGCCTGAACCAGGGCAGGAGTTGCCATTTGGTGTTTCCACATGGGTGAGCTCATCCATGGTGAGTCACTTGTAACTGGATGCCCAGTCTCTGTGCACTCTCCAATCTGTGACCTCATATTATTCTCCCATCCCCTGCCCCTTGCCAATTCCATGTCCTGTGGGAAGACATGGAGACATGGGGATTGGTCTCCCCAGTTTCTAGATTGGAGAGTTGAGTTTGGGAAAGGGTACATGGCTTATCTAGGATAGCCTGAAATTCACAGTAGTTGGGACTCCTCCTTTTTGGCTCAGAAGGTTTCAAGGAAGTTCAGTGGTGAGCATATGTGGTTCAAGTTCAGGAGCAGAAAGCCACACGGATACCATGGAGACATGGGGGCAGTCGGAGAGGCAGAGGACTTCAAGCATGGATGCCAGAGCCAGAAGTCAGCTAACAGTGGGACAACCGGCTCCCCCCAGGGTATTCTGTTGGAGCACTGGTTGCCCATAATGTGTGATAGAGGGGTAGACTCAGGGCAAGGATTGTTTTATAGAGTCTGGGGAAATTGTAGGCAGCACATGGGAGGTTTGCATATGGTGATAAGCCCCCGTGAGCATGGAGAATGGTCAGCAGATATGCAATAGGCCACCTGGAATGAACACCCTGAAGAGAATTCAACTTGATGTGAAAAGAGAGTGAATAGTGCCCAGGTTATCATCCTGGTCTTTATCAGAGAGAGTGGCTAATGACCCAGAGCTGTTGAGAAGTACTCAGCATGGCTGGAGATCCTGGAGGGGGGTCACATGTCTTTATATCTACCGGTCTACTCAAGAACTTTTAACAAGCAGAGAAGATTACAGCCCAGCTTTACCTCCATGCCAGGGGAGGGTGTGTCTGGTTTGAAGGATTACTAGGGATAGCTGGAGTGATGCTATCTAACGGAGAGCTGCCCGAGGAGAACAGAGGCTCTGTCTGCATGTCCAGAGAATACCAACAAGCCCTACCCAGAGCAAGGACTGCATGAGGGCCTGACCATTCTGATCACAGGGACTCCAGGTACCTTGTAGCTCTAATTCATGAGAGCATCCCGAAGAGGAGNCTCCCAGAAGCAAGTGACTAGTTTCTACCAACAAGGAGGGGGATGAAGTCCTACAGAGGCAATATGTGGGGAGGCTCCAGTTCCAACTTTGTGGGGTGACCTTGGACAAGTTATTAGCTTCCCTGGTCCTTGGTGCCCTCCACTATAACCTGGGTATATTTATTGCTCTTCTTTTCTCTCTTTTTTTTTCATTGTCTTTTTAGTTTTTTGAGACAGGGTTTCTCTGTGTAGTTCTGGCTGTCCTGGAACTCACTCTGTAGACCAGGCTGGCCTCGAACTCAGAGATCTGCCTGCCTCTGCCTCCTGAGTGCTGGGATTAAAGGTTTGCGCCACCACCGCCAGCTTTGTGGCTTTTCTTATCTCTGACATCATGACTGACAGAAGCCATTAAGGAGGGGTTTAATTTAGCTCACAGTTTGAGGGCACAGTCCATCATGCAAGGGAAGTGTTGGGGTCAGCAGAGTGAGGTGGCTGGTTATACTGTGTCTGTAGCCAAGAAGCAGATACAGAGAAATGCTTGGAGCTCAGCTCACTTCCTCTTTTCTATACAGTAAAGGACTCCAGCCCATGGGATGATGTCACCCACATTCAGGGTGGGTCTTCCCACTTAAACCTTTCTGGAAATGCCTACACAGACTCACTCTGAGAATTCTTTAGTGATTCTAAATCCAGACAAGTTGACAATGAAGCTAAGCACCATATGAGGAAACCCAACACTGGTTATGTCAAAGCACTGGGGCACATAAGGCATGTGCTCATCTGAGTCATTCTTGACCCTAGTCTTCCACAGAACTTACTGGAAAGCAGGAGCCTGCCTGTCTAGTTCACCTCCAGGAGCCAAGTGTCTGGTACACAGTAGGTGCTCAGAAAACAGATGATGGAGAAGGAGCACTTTGAGACGTGTTATTAATGATGGTCATTCCATCTGTCAGCAGAGAAGGGAGCCAATGGGGCCTGTTGGAAATTGCATCAGGCCAGCAGACCTGGGTTCTATGTCATTCCTGCCACTGGCTTGCTGAGGGACCTGGCAAGTTGCACCAGCAGTTTGGGCCTCAATTTTCTTACTTGTTCAGTTGAAGAGTTGGACAAGGCAAGCTGTCTGGTTCCTTTATGGCTCTTAGGTTGGGGGTTGGGCAAGAGGGACTATGTGTTCATCCATATCTAGGTCTATAATGATAATGGAATCAGCCTCCCAGCTCTGCCCCTATCTCCTCCTACTTTAGCTCCTGGTTGTCTTCTACTCAGATTGGACCAGGTTCCTTTGTAGAGTCTAAATGCTGCTTTGAGCCTTTGCAGACACTCCCATCCAGTCTTCAGCGCTCCTTGTAGGCAGTGTCTCCTCCCACTCTCCTACAGATGAGAAGTCCACCCCCTCTGCCTGCAAATGCTCCCCCTCCTCCTCAGCAGTTAGGGACAAGTCTCATTTTCATGAGCTTCTTTACCCTGGACCCATCTCCAGGGCTGCAGTGGCCCCTTAACCATGGGTCGGGGAGGGCAGAGTGACATGTTTGCTGACAGACTGGTGGCCAGCGTGCTTCGGGGAGTAGGCCAGCAGCCGCAAAGGTGCAGTCTGTGCCAGGTGGGCCTTGCCAGCCTGAGCTATTTTTAGAAGCCATGTTTGCAGATTCTGTGTTAATAGTGTCTCTGTCCAAGCTCTGGCTCCCAGGGCTTAGGGAGGGAGAGATCCTTGAGAAGTCCTCCCCCTAGCTGCCTCCCCCTCCGCCTCTTCTTGTCCTCCTCCTCACAGGTGGCTGGGATCAGAGCCTTCCCCAGGCTTCCATCGCAGACTTTGGGCCAGTGGGGGTGGGGAGGAGGGAGGGAAGTGCAAAGGCTTAGTGCTTAAGTTGTTAGAGGACCAGTCTGAGAGGCGCGGGGACCAGGCACGGGACACCTCTATTGTTGACTCATCTCACTGGATGGGAATTGTCAGGCACTTTGTTCTTGGTTTCTCCAATGAGCTGGGGCCTTCCTATCAGTCTCCTGTCATTCTCTGAAGACTCCCATCCTATCCCAAGGCCCCTGCCAGGCCTTGACTGAGCCACTGTGGCAGGTTAGGCTGAGCCCTGGCCCACAGCAGAGAAAACACACCTCACTGGATCTTCCTGGGCCACCTTATGAAGAGGGGAACTGGCCGTAATGGAAAGGGCAGGCTGGCAAGCCCTTACAGTCCCACTCTGGGGGCTTCTTGTCTGGCATGAAGGACAAAGACACTGAGCATGTCAGTACCCTGGGATGGCTATTCCAAAGGGAAGGTGGTCAGGGATGGGGAGTCATAACCCGCTCTGAGCTGAGGGCTGACCAGTGAGTAGAAGCCAGGTGAAAAGTGGGTGGTAGAGAGCCCCAGGGCACGCTGGGAGGCTGGGGATAAGAGGGGACCCCAGACTCCATACTTCTGTGACCACTGCAGCCAGGGCATCCCTACAACCACAGAGGTTTCCATCTTTTCCCGATTGGCACCCATCCACACAAACCTGAACCCTGAAGGCGCACCCTAACACCCCTTCACCCAAACCTAAGGCAGGATTAACCAGAGTAGTCGCCACCGCTGTGCAGCCCGGAGCCCTAAAGACTGGGCTGGAAGGAGCCTGGGGGCTCCAGGGAATACTGTGTAGTCTCCTGCTGGAACACCCACCCCGGGGAGCTCACCCGGTTTGATGGGGGTATAGGGGGTTGGGGTGTGAGCAGGAAACCCACCTTCCTGTTGCCAGCTGGCCCTTCCTAGCTCTGCCTCTTCGGAGAGGCAGCTTCCTGTGGCTTTGGGAGTCTGGGTTCCAGCCCTGATTCTTTCTTTTAGAACCGTGTGACCTTGGGCGAGGCCCTCACTCTCTCTGGACTTCATCTGTAGAGGGGGAAGAGCTTTAGGTGGGGGCCTGGAACCCTGTAGGCTTCACAGCTAACACTGCCATGTTATCATTACCCAGCAATGGAAGGGAAAACTGAGGCCAGGAGCGCACAAGCTCCTGCTCAGGGCCGGGGCTTGCCCGGAGCAGGCAGGGAGGACAGCCGTGGCCTCAGGGGCCCTCGCCAGGCTCCGCTGGACCGCTGCGCTTTACGAGCAAAAACAAACACGTCCCACAAGCCGGGCCTGTGCCGCCGGGTCAAAGCCGGCTTTGTGCCCGCCCTGCCGCCCCCGCGGCCCAGGCGATTTTAATTAGCGTCTGGGTCCACGCCGGAGTCGCGAATCAAAGCCCGCGTTCTTCAGCGCCCACGCCCCAACCCCGGGTCCCGGACTCCGCGCACCCTGCTGGCAGCCGCGGGCAGTGGAGCCGTTTTGAGTTCGAGTCTTGCCTCTAGGGCAAGTGATCCAAGAGCTGAGCCTCGGTTTTCAGCATTATTCACAACACTCACTATAGCCAGCCAGCCTTCACAGTGTGGCTTGGGATGTAGGAAGATAGACGGTTGACAGGTGAGCTGGCTCTGGTAAAAGCGCAGAAGACCCTTAGGGGAGAGGCTGGGTCTTGGGAGGATGAGGAGGTTCTCAGTGGGGACACCGGGTAGGGCAGCTAGGCAGTGGGAAAGGTATATTAGTCAGTGCCTGGCGACCAGATTTGGGGTGGGGAGTGCTTGTTTAAAACACCAGTTTAGGAACTGGGGATTTGGCTCAATAGGTGAAGTGTCTGCCGAGCGAGCATAAGGACGAGAGTGCTTACCCTCAGACTCCTCCTGAAAGCCTGCTTAGCAACCCAACAGAGACATTCCGCTCCCTTGGGGCTTCTTGGCCAATCAATCTGGTCAAATTGGTTTGGTGAGCTCCAGACTCAGTGGGTGACCTTGTGTTTTAGTTAAGTGTTTATATTGCTGTGATAAAATCATGACCAAAAGCAACCTGGAGAAGAAAGGGTTTATTTGGCTTACAAGTATAGATCACAGTCCTGTTACTAAGGGAAGCCAAGGTAGGAACTCAAGCAGGGAAGGAACCTAGAGACAGGAACTGAAGCAGAGACCATGGACAAGTGTGCTGCTTACTGGCTTGATCTCCATGGCTTGCTCAGCCTGCTTTTTATACAGACCCAGAACCACCTGACCAGGGTGTAGGCACTGCCTACAATGGGCTGAGCTGTCCCCATTATTGATCATTAATCAAGAAAATGCCCACAGATTTGCCTACAGGCCAATCTGATGGAGGCATTTTCTCAATTAAGGTTCCTCCCAGATGAATGTAGCTTGTGTAAAGTTGACAAAAATGAGTCAAAACAAAACAGTTAAACCTCCCTGGAGACACCCTCAGAGACACGACCCAAAGGTGTGCTTCATTAATGCCCTAGATCCATTGATCTTTCAACATTTATTTAGTGTAGTGTGTGTGAGCGTGCACACATGCACCACAATATGTGCACAGAAGTCAGAAAACAACTTTCAGGAGTCAGTTCTCTGCTTCCATCATATATGACCCAGGGATCAAACTCAGGAGGTCAGCCTCGGCGGCAAGCTCCTTTACCCGCTGAGCCATCTGGTGAGTCCCTTTGGTGGTTCTTAATCCAAACAAGTTACAATCAAAATTAACCACCACACTGAACCTGGGTCTGTTGGAGGCTGCAGACAGAACACCTGGCAGATGGTAACTGCCTTTTGCTGGGATCCCTAGACTCAGAGGTTGAGCTGAGGCATCAGGTGATAGGGAAGTATTAGGAGGTGTTTTCCAAGACAAACCAGTAACTGTGGAGTAGAGGAGAGGTGGGGAAGGGAGGATGGAGGATCAAGCCAAGTCGACAAAGGGGATTGGGGTTCAGTCTTGCAGAGAAGCTCTGGAGATGGTGCTGGCGACTCCTCAGCTGTTGATATGAGTGCCACACACCCTCAGCCACCGTCAGTGGGATGGGGAGATCACCTGGAACCAGTACATATGACAATGACAAGGGAATGAGAGATGTCACAAGTGGAAACTGGCTACAGCAAGTCTATAGCGGTAGCGGTAGGAACTGTGAGGCCATCTGTTTTCTTAAACATTGAGGGAGGGAGGTGGTAGCCATGTCTGATTGGCATGGCTTTTGTTGACTCTACCTTCTATTTAGGTGGGGCTCTTAAGTTCATCCACTTCTATCTCTGTGGCCATGTTCTGGCCTAGATGGCCAACCTCTCTGTCACTGAGAGCTGTGGTAAGTCACTAAGCTGTTCCCCTGCTTTTCTTGTTGACTTCCTCCACAGAAGCAATACCTACCCCCAGGCCCCATACTGACCCTTTCTCAGTTGTGCCTATAGCACCAGGAGCCCCTGGAATGAAAGGATGGGTACCCTCCTCGCATCAAAGACCACACTCAGAAACCAGGAAGCCTGGGCTTCTCTGTCCAGAGAGTGGAATTCGCTTGCAGTGTGATCTCACCTATTCTCAGAGCGACCACAGACTACAGCAGGGGACAGCAGGACTGTGGGTGGGATCTCGACAAGTTCCACTTACCTTTGCTGCATGACAAATTACTGCCCCTCTTGCCCCTCAACTACCGCTTTTGAATGCTTCTGGGACCAATCAATACAAATGCTTTGTCTGTGTCCCACCATGCCTGGACCCTCTAGTCACATACTTGGGCTATCATTTCTGGTAGTTAGACTGTTGCTCAGCTGGACTTGGTGATTGAAGCATCTAGGAATACCTCTCCAAGTGGCTTGGCTTTCTTACAGCATGACAGCCTGCCACAGAGTCACTTTTACTATGCAGCTCAGAGCTCCAACAGCAAGTCTCTTTGTAGCAAGGCAGCAGCTGTGTGGCCTTTTCTGGCCAGAAGTCACTTCTGCTTAATTTCTGCTTCATTCTGTTGGTAGAGATGAATTCTCCCAGGTTTAAAGGGCATAAAGGCTGCATAGCCCAATGTGGGGAGAAAAGCATTTATGGATATATTCTAAAGCTGTTACAGGATGCAGACTGGGGCGGCTACACCTGTGAACAGAACCAGACTAAGAAGAAAAAAGGATCTAGACATGGTGATACATGTGTGCAATCTCAGCACTTGGGAGGAGATGGGAGGAGGATTGTGAGTTCGAGGCCGCCCTGGGATATCCCCCCTCCCCAAACAAAGAAAATAAACAGCAGGAGGGAGGCGGGGGGGGCAGGGAACAAGACTTGGTTCTTTCCTGTGCTACCATGGAATTCAGAGAAGTCATGAAACTTTGAAGTTGGCCTTCAAGGCCAAAAAGATCTATCATGGAATGGTTTGTTAGTGTGACTCTCAAGTTTTAAGTATTTGAGACACACAGGCTCTGTTTGCATTCTTGCCCGGGCCCCATAAATGTGAGGTCCTGGTGGTAAAGGTGGCAGTGATGGTGACTGCAGCAGTGGCACTGGGTAACAATGGTCGTAATGATTCAAGGACTCAGCCAACATCTGTTGAGCACCTATGACATGTCCCTTCCTTTCACCGCTATTGTCATGGTTCCCTCTTTGATTATTGAAGAGGTCCACTGCCGGGTAGTAGATCTTTGCTATATAGAAGAACAAGTTCTATTATAGAAAAATACAATGTCTGAGCAACAGGAAGGTCCAGGGAGGGTGTCGTAGTTACTATTCTATTGCTGTGAAGAGACCATGACCAAGGAAACTCTCATAAAAGAAAGCATTTAACTGGGGGCTTTCTTACAGTTTCAGAGGGTTAGTCCATGATCATCATGGCAGGAAGCATGGTGGCAGACAAGCAGGCATGGGGCAGAGAGAGAGAGAGAGAGAGAGAGAGAGAGAGAGAGAGATGGCCAGGGGTTTTGAAACCTCAAAGCCCACCCCCCAGTTATCCATCTCCTCAAACAAGGCCACACCTCCTAATTCTTCCCAAACAGTTCCACTAACTGAAAACCAAGCATTCATGTATACGAGCCTACGGTGGCCATTCTCATTCAAACTACCACATTCCACTCCCTGGCCCCCACAGACTTGTCACCTGGACCCTGGGGTGCTGTTGGGAGGACAAGCAAGGAGATTGTGTTGAAGAGGTAGCAGACAACATCAAGAATGGTCAGGACAGAGAGCTTTGGTGTTACCCAGGGGCAGTGGGAAGTCCTGGAAACACAGCTTAGTGAGGGAGAGACTGGTAGGATGATGGTTTGGAAAGGCCACCAGGGCTGATAGACAGGACTTTCTAGCAGGGTGAAGTGGGAAGGGAAAGGTTGGTGGTAGGGAGCTGTGAGCAGGTTGTAACAACCTGAACCTTCTAGCCACAGCCTCTGAGTGGGTTCATTGCTGCTTGACCTTAGGCATGTAGTGTGATTTGTACTAGAGAGGCTAAGTGAGACTGGGGGTAAAATCAGATCCATGTGGTCATTACATCAGCCCAGAGCAGAGGTCCAGATCCAAGGTTTAATTCCAGAAAGCTTCCCCGTGCAGAGAAGGGCATGCATGCCGAGACCCACACCAGCCTGGCCCCTGCCAGCCTCAGCTACACCAGATAGCAATTCCTAGTCTTCTCCCATACATGACTCCCAGGAGAAGTCAGACAGGGGTGTTTTCCAGACGCTAGGCTGAAGGAAAGGTGGGTTATACTGAGCCAGTCCTAGAAAGAGAGAGACGCCCTTGTGCCAGTGTGGCCCCAGGCCTTCCCTCACCTCTAAGGCAGTTTCAAACCACAGGCCACATCTTGATTCTCAGAAAGACTGCCATTTCCCAGAGCCCAGTATCCCTGGAGGGATGGGAAGACATGGTGTCACAGCTGCAGGAGGAAGAGCAGGAGGAATCAGCTCCAAGAAACCTGGAGGCATCACAGTGAACGAACCAGTTCTGGGGCCAGAAGGCTGCCTGGGATGGACAAGTGGAACACAGGCTCTGAGCTCAGGTCTGCTGGGCCCTCAGTGCTTTGAAGTCCGCAAGGCCACAGCGTGACAGACCCCAGCTGGAATCCAGTTTCTTCCTTTTCTTCTCATCTCATCATTCATCCCCTGGGTCTCCATTTCCTTATCTGTGAGACATGAATAGTCATCCCCACCTCACGGGGGCTTCTGGGGACAGATAAGATGATGGATTTGAATATGCTGGAATGGTGGAATGGGCATCACTCATCTCCAAGCAGGACAGTAGATCCCTAGGGTCTACTGTGGGAGTCTTGGAGAGTCCCTAAGACTGCCATTCCCTTCTTCCTCAGCAGCCTCATGTGAGATGAGTCTGGGTCCCACAGTGGCCAAGAAAAGACGGCCATCTTTGAATATCCATCGCTCCATCCTCAGTCCACCTTTCTTCTCTTTCCCCTCTCCCTGGGATCTTCTCGTTACAGAGACTGGCTGGATTCCCACCCCCCAAGAGCACCTTCCGTCCCATGCACACAGCCAGCCACTCTCCTCCTCTCTTCTTATTGCCAANTTAGTTAAAAGTCTGTTTCCTCCCTTCTCAGACACCACCTCAGGTGCCCCAAACTCAGCTTCTGCTTCTCAACCAACACTAATGGTTGTCATGGCCACAAGGTTGTCCTTGTCTCCACAGAGGGCTCTTTCAGGCCTCGCCTATTTGACTTCTTGGTGGAGAGTCTCCTGCCTTCCCTCTGGTCTCCCTGGTCATTCCCTTGAAAAATGCTCTATGCCTTCGTCTCAGTCTCNCTTCTCATGTCATTCCACGATCTTTCCCAGGCCATGGTCTCTCCCCTCCTGGCTTTGGTCACCATCTATAAGTCAGTAGCTCCCACCTTCTATCTCTAGCCCAGCCTTCTTCCGGTGACCCATAATATACCCAGAACGCTATGGCTATTTCCTCAGGTGCCAGGGGTGTGTGTGCGTGTG
>LZPO01017300.1:523093-542113 GCA_001675575.1 Neotoma lepida | reverse complement strand
GTGGTCAGAGAAGCCAGCATGTTTCAAATGGCCACCATTAGGACTGTGGATTAAGAGGGGCTACGGCCCTAGTGTGGTGACTGAGGAGGGCCAGTGGGGTAGGAGAATAGCTGTATGACCCAGCTTTCAGACACTCTGCATTTAGGGGCTGGGTTTCCTAACTCCATTCCTGTGGGTGACGTTTCATCTGTCATCTGACCTGCCACCCCCCCAAAACTCCATCCAAGTCCATCTTCATAGGGTAATGCAGACCAAATTAGAATGTCAAGGAAAGTGGTTAGGAGGGTCTCACTGGGAATGGACAGTCTAGAGAAGTAGTTGGTTCTCAACCTTCCTAATGCTGCGACCCTTTAATACAGTTCCCTGTGTTTTGTCAAACCACAACCATAAAATTGTTTTGTTGCTATTTCATAACTGTAATTTTGCTACTGTTTTGAATTGTAAATATCCGATATGTGACCCCAAAGGGGTGATGACCCACAGGTTAAGAACCACTGGTCTAGAGGCNTGGGAAGCACCAGGGCTTGGGGGCTCAGACCTGACCCTACTGAGCCAAGACAAGGCCAGCTGCTTAAGCTCACCTTCTCTCTCTCATTTAGGGATTGAGAAATCTCTGGCCNAGACACCCACTGGATTCCTGTGCTGGGAACTGACGTCTGTNGCTGACAGCCCCCCCAACCCTTCCTCCTGACACCAGCAGCCTGGGAACTCCCCAAGAGGTCCTGCTTTGTCTCTGTTCCCCTCCCTGGCCCTATTCCTAGCCCAAGGTCCTACCTTCATGGGTGCCAGTGAGCAGCCGGAAGTTCTGGGCCTCTTTCTGGAAATCTTGCTTCCTNACTCTCTTGATTTGAACCAAGTGGAAGATTCCTATGGGCAGACAAGGCATGAGCTAGGAAGGTAGGATGGGGTGACAACTCACAACTCACCCTGCCACCTCCCTCCCTGCCTCCAATCTGACCAGACAACAAGTCATGTGGAGTAAATCTGCAGGGTTCTCCTACCCCACTGGCCCTCCTCAGTCACCACANTAGGGCCGTAGCCCCTCTTAATCCACAGTCCTAATGGTGGCCATTTGAAACATGCTGGCTTCTCTGACCACCCCTCACCTCCACACACCTGCCCATGGGGATGTGTGCACACATATGTGTACATAGNTGCGGAANACAGAGAACAGACAACCTTGGGTACTATCCTCAGTAATGCTGNCTTCTTCATTTGAGACAGGGCCTTTCATTGGCCTGGAGCTCACCAGGTAGGCTAGTGTGGCTGGAATCCTCCTGTCTCTACTTGCCTAGTGCTGTGATGACAAGTGTGTGCCATTACACCCAGNATTTTTACATGCCTTCTGGGGTCTGAACTCAGCTTCTCATGCTCTTGAGGCAAACACTTTGCCAACTGAGCTATCTTCCCAGACCAATCCAGCTTGCTTCTATGGTGCTGTCATTATGCCTATTCCCACCTTCTTTCCCAGACTTGGAACTCTTGGGAACTTAATTAACTCTTTGGGGGCTGAGCATAAAACATGTGGGATATATGATTCCCTGGATAGAAGGATGGATGGATGCATGCATATACATGTGTATATGTGAATGACTGGGTGGATGGGTGGATGGATGGATGGATAGATGGATAGATGGATGAGGGGTAGGTGGGTAGATGGGTGGATGGATGCATGCATATGTGTATGTATGAATGAATGGATGGCTGATGTGGGGTAGATGGATGGGTATGTTGATGAATGGATAGATGGATAGATAGATGGGTAGGTAGACAGAAAGATGTGTATAAGGGTGGATGGACAGATAGGTGTAGGGATGTCTGGATAGCTGAATAGATGGGTGTGGGTGGATGAATAGATAAATATATATGTACCTAGTCTAGTGAGGCCTCTGGAGGAATGAGGTATTAATTAAATCCTCTGGTATTTTCACTTTGTGGGAAGCTACCCCTGGCACCATACATGGCATTGAGGCCCTAAGCACATGGGCTGTGAGGTGGCCAGAGAGAACAAATGCAGCCAGCAAGACCTCAGCTAGGCCAGCACTGCCTTGGGGGACACCAAGAACCAGATCTGTACCCAGGGATCAGAGGGCGCCCTATGAAGGGGAGAGAAAATGCACATACAGAGCCTGAGTTTCGGGAACTGGGGAATAGCCAGCACTCTCCTTGGAGCTCCAGTTTAGCTGCTGAGAGCCAGCAAATAGCTCCCAAGGCCCAGGGACTACATCTGAGTGGCAGGAAATAACATCTATGGGATGAGGATGGACCCTCCTGCACAGGCCTCCCACTGCATGCTCCCCAGTACACAGAAAAAAAATGGGAGAAGGGGTAACAGNTGTGAGGGATCCCTCTACCATGGTCTATAGGGCATGATGGAGAGGAAGATGCTTTGGGGCCTGGGGTTTTGAAAGNCCATGTCANGTCTGAGCACAGCTGAGCCCGTGGCCCCCTAGGCAGAGCTGGCGCTGGTGAATGAGTTCCAGGCAATAGGCCAGTCCAGCTCACAGTGAAGCCAAACTTCTCTGGACCAGGTTGTTCTGGCCTGAGATGGAGGCACCTGCATGGGGTGGGGCAGGGGCTAGGGACCAGCAGAAGGGAAATTCTTTGAGGCCTCTGAAGTCTGCCTTACTAGGAAACTCCAGAATCTCTCAGGCTCTTAACCCTGAGCCCATTATGCTCAGATACTAATACCCTGGGCTGGTCCCAGATGGAGTGGCCTTGTTAGTGCAGGCCCAGTGGTCACTGTTCGTTTGTTTCCACTCCTCTGAGGGAGGAAACTGCAAGTGCCAGTCCTGATAATGAGCCCTGGGAGTGACAGTCTGCAACAGGGAGGGAATCATGAAACATTAGGGTGATCCGGGAGGCCAAGAGATGGGGAGCAGTGCCAAGGGCAGGAGAGTAGGGCCTGGCATGGTACAGCTGAAGAGTCCCCCTCATTTCTTCTATGCTGAGTCTGCTGGTGATGAGATGGGACATAAATCCCTCCTACTTCTCTCTGGCCCTTCTTGGTCTCTCTCAGGCACACCCCTCAGTCTTTGGGCAAGTCATGTTATCTTCCAGACTGAGTCTGCCCTTCCTTTCTTTGACAGGGTCTACGTAGCCCACACTGTTCTCGAATTCTCCATGTTTCTGAAAATGACCTTGAAAGTCTGATTTCACTTCTGGGATTACAGGGGTCTGCCACCGTGTCTGGTTTATACTGTGCTGGGGATTGAACTCAGGGCTTCCTGTGTACAAGGCGAGCATTCCAGAGACTAAGCTACACCCCAGCCTCTCAGACTTAGTTTTCTTATCTACAAAATGGGGTCTAAGTACCTACCATGAAGTTTCTTGTGAGGGTTAAATGGGGCACTTTGCACANGGTGTCTGCTGCACACAGAGCACAGAGCACAGGGCTGCTGCCCTCCTGCCTGCAAAGCCCCTGTGGTTTCCCAAGGTCCTCCTGCTTCCCTCAGTTGCAAAGGTCCACCCCCCAGGAAACCTTCCCTGACCAGATCAGCTCCCCATAAGCACCTGTTGCCTATGTCATCAGGCCATCTGTTCCCAAGGAAGGGGGGGTGCCTACTGCTTTCTTCCGTCCCAGCACCTGCTGGGGTGCAGTGTGGGTGGTCTGAGAGCTGTAGCCAGCACCAGAAGTATGAGCTAAAGGTTCAGAACAATGGCAAGAGTTCCTGCTACCTTCCTCTACTGCTGTCAGCTCTGCATCTTCTTCTCACCATAGGAAGACTCCAAGGATGAGCAGGCACCCCCTCCTACTAAATAGAAGCCCACCTCTCTGCCATTCTAACCAGTCGGTGTGGTAGGAGGAGACAGACATTTTTGCCACAGTCCATAGGTCAGAGATTATCCCAAAGCACCTTTCCCCAGTTCACAGAAGAGAACACTGAGGTCCAGAGAGGCTAAGTGATTGCCCGAGGTCACACAGCTAAGAATGAGAAGAGGCAGGATTTGAAGTAGCAGAAGTGAGATTTGAACCCAGGTCTGCCCAGTTGCATAGTCTCTGCTTGTGGTGTGACCTCTGCAGTCACTCAGAGTAAAGCTGTTTCCTCTGACAGGGTAGCCCACCAGAGTCAGGAGCCAGCAGTCCCCACCCCTTGAATCTTCTTTTCTCCAAACTTTGGATCATGGCTTAATGCTTCTGTCTCACCAGTAGAGTCTATGATTTTACGGTCGGCTCCTCAAAGGGTGCAGTAACCCTCCATGACCAGGAGAGGGAGCATTCAGAGGCCTTGGCGAGCTTATCAGAGCTATCAGAAATCACCGAGGAACNGGGATGGGGATGGAATCAGGAGTTCTTATTCCTGGAAGGATGCTGAGGCATCTGATCAGCAAAACCTTCTTAAGGCCCCTATGGATTCCAACGGCAGGAAGGCACCAGAGGAATATGAGGCTGGGAGCAGGAGCTGGCCACTCACCTTTCACTAGCTTCCAGATATACGTCTCTACCTGGTCAGAGGCTTCATGCTCCAGGACAAAGCGGTGCAGGCCATCTGGGCTTGGAGATACCAACGTGTATACAGAGACCTGGCCTGGCACCTTGGGACACTTGGTGGAAATGACCTCACTGTGGTTGTCATCTACCTCATCCTCTAAAAGAGAGAGAGAAGAAAAGTTTGTGATGTGTTCAATCAACATTGGCTATTCTCAAAACNTCCAATGTTCTAATACTTTGTGGTTTCATAGAATACAAAACATCATTTGATTTCACGTCTATGTTAAGAGCCTCTGAGGCTACCACTGTCACGCTGGATGGTTCCACGTAGTCTGGTATTTTCTATGCCTGTGCTTCCAGCAGGCTGGGCACCTGTAAACCCCACATCCTGTGGCTAAGTGTAAGCCCTTCCNGTCCCAGAGGCTCCCAGTATGGCCAGTGCCTTCCCTGCCTTCAGCATCCCTCCTACCTGGGCAGATCTTGCAGCACTTCCCAGCCACTTTCTTGGGTTGACTGCAGGGATACTGGGTGGGGCAGGTCACACGATGGCAGTCCTGGTAGCCATCCTCACATGTGCACAGGATGCAGGGCATGGGACCGAAGGAGAGTACAGTGGGGTGCCACACTTCCCCATGGGAGTATGTCTTCCCATTGTGGGTGCAAGCTGAAACATGGAGAGCAGGGGGGAGGGAGGGTGGGTGAGTGCCTCGGGTCTGCCCAGAGTTTCTAGCCCAAACTGTAGAGTGCGCCTAGTGAACACCAGCTACACTGCCTGCAAAATGCAGCCCAGGGAATAAAACCTGCACCAGTTCTGACATCCCTCCAATACCCAGGGTTTGCTGAAGATGGAGAGCCCTCCCCTGGCCTCAGAGGTTCTTCTGGGGGAGCAAGGAGAGTGCCGGCCTGACACTAGGAGAGCCAAGGACAACTGTTAATACTTGGTGGTGGGAACTCCCTGCCTAAGTGTCTCATCAAAGGTCCAGGATTTGGGACTCTGTAGCCCCATGGCTCTTCCCTGTCTACCTGTCTTGGAGCNCTTCTGTGAATCCTGTCCTCTCCTTGTTCAGCCAGTGCCCCTTCCCTGTCCCCATTGTCACCCTGCAGAACAGCTCTGCCCCTTCTTCATTTGACAGTCATGGAAATTTATTCACGTGTCTCCCCAACTAGTCTAGGAGCCCATTGGGGCAGAGACTGGGTCAGACTCTGTTCTGTTCCCCCAGCCCACTTTTCAATAAAGACATAAAAGATGCTCAATGAAATATTATTACTTAGGAGGCTGAAACAGTAGCATCTGAAGTTCAAGGCCAGTCTGAGCTACATAGTGAAACACCCACCCCCACAAAACAACCGGTTCTTTCCCTGACTCAGTACTTATGCACCTCAGTGTCCTCATCTGTCAAATGGGAGTTAGGGTCCATGATCTTCAAGGGTACACTCAGTTTGGTTCGTTTTTGAGTTTAAGCTCATAGTCAGATTGAGATTGGAGAACCAGAGTAGGGAGTGAAGGAAGTAGGGGTCCCTATCCCATCAGCAGATGGGAGGAGGGTCCTGTCCTCACCTTTCTTATGTTTCTCCTTCAGGATAATCTTGATAGTAGTGCTGCCTGTTCCCATTGGTCGGAAGTAGCGAGGGATGAAGCCCAGAGGGGAGCTGAGGCTGGTGGGGGCTGGGGTGCTGGGGCCTCCCCTCTTTCCATCCTCCGAGTGTGGATCCTGTCTCTGCAAACAGCAGGCAGGATGCAGAACTGTCTGAGCAGGACAGGCCACAGCTGGGGCCACAAACCAGGCTGCATTGAAAGGCCTGCTAGTGGAGACCAGAGGACATTCTCACATAGAGAGAGAATGTGTGCACAGACTTTGCATGAGTTTCACACAGAATCATCTTCTGAGTGAGGCTCAGATATTCTTAGACAGATCAACGAAAACACTGACAAGGATTTGGCAAGCCAACCTCCACCAAGTCCTTCTCAGACCTTGGGGCTGCCGTGGGTACGCAGAGCAATACGGGATCGGGAATAGAGAAAGCTTATTGCTTAGGAAAAGTCAGGTGATAAGACAACAGAATGGGCCTCTGATATCCCAGAAGGTTCCAGAATTCCGCAGTGCAGGAAAACAAAAAAACAGGGTCCACTCAGAGACACATAATCACTGGAATCCATGATCCTCACTCCCAGGCCCCAGGCTCCAAGCCCTCTGCCCCTCTAGACCAGACCTAGGAGGACTGAGACAGGGAAGTGTGGGTGGGGATGACAGCTTAGGGGGGGAAGCTCTGCAGCTCAGTCTGGGGACTGGGCTCCAGGCCACAGAAGGGGAATGACAGGGTTGGGGGCAGGAAGAAAAGCCTGTCCTTCCCTCAATGTCCATGAGCCACTTATACCCTTCCTTCTATGATCTGTCCCCACTCCACACAGTCCCTTTCAGGGCACAGAGACAGAGCCTGTGGAATAGAAACACCCCAGGCCCCAGTACNGGCTCAGACACACAGAAGAGCCCAGGAAATGCTGGTCAAGTGGAGTTGAGGCAAGAAGGACTTGAAGGATGCAACTCCCAGCTGGTACATGACCAAGACATTCAGTTAGTCAGGAAGGAGCTGTTCAGGGTCTGGCACTGGCCTGTGGGTCGCACACACTGCCTTCTAGGGACAAGTGGGAAGGAGCCGATCAAATGACTCAGGTTTATTGGCCCTCCTGAGAAATCAGCCTGGCAAAGGCAGATAGATGCCCTGGCTGAGGAGGAAAGGTCAAGAGTCCAGCTTTGGCTGTCCTAGGCTCCTGGAGCCCAGGATAAAAGGACAGAAGGAGTTTTCACATTGTTAATGTGGCACTGAGGAGCTGCAGGGCACCTGAGTCAGGCTAGGGATCGTTCTCCCAACTCCTTCCCCCCAGACCACAGAGAGTTGGGAAGGCTAAGCCATCTGAATTCTAGACAATATTGACAGAAGCCAAGCTGGAAGTAGGGGGGGAGCAGAAAGGCAGATCCCTGGCAAAGAANCTGCACCCCAGAAATGAGGCACAGAAGCACAGACCAAGCGAGAGGCCATTCCCTGGGGGCTTGGGCTGATTATCCACACAGAGTCTGTGGATGGAACAGTGTCAGAGAGATTCCCCAGAGGGAAATGAGGGAGTCTGGGGCCTACCCTGCCCTGTGTGGCAACCTGTTCCATCNACCATAATGGAGACCCTGACAGCAGGTAGGGAGAAAGGCTGGAACATGGAGATGCCAATACAGCCGATCCAGGGTCAAGTTCTCAGGCCTTGGAGTTAGAGTGGGCAGAGGGATACGGGATCGGGAACAGATAAAGTGTAGTGTTTAAGAAAAGCGAGTGCTGAAGAGTCNTGCAGATTTTTGGCCTTGGACAGCAGCCTCTCTCCCCACCATGCCTGCACAGCTCCGTACACTCACCTCTCCAGGCTGCAACTGTGCCAAGTCTTCAGTGGAACTCTCACTTGTCCTGTCTGAAAACTCAAAAGGAAACAGGGTCAGCCTTGTGGCCATGGCCCTGAAGCCTCTGCCTATAGTTCTGTTCCTTCCAAAAGTCTAATACCACATCTGTAGACCCAGCCTACAAGTTACCTAGGAGGGGCCTAAACGTCTCCATACAGACTGTCTTTGTCTATATTGAGTTATCAGAAATTTCCACCGCCAGGTGCTTCTTCAGTTCCTCAACACTGACCTCTGGTCACTCTGGGGACTGAACTGCTCAGTTATGACAGAGTGTCTTATTTAGCCTACTTAAAAGTCACCCCTCTGGGATACTGGTCATCCCTTTGTGGATGGTCCCAAGATCCCAGAATCCCATGCCTACAACCAGGGCTTTCATTATACACTTCCAGGGCTCTACTCTCCAGTCCCTCTGCCTCCAGAGGACTCAAGGCCTCTTCTAGCTGCTGTTCTTAGGGAACCAGCACACAGAGAGAGCCCTGTGGCTTCCTGAAGCTCGGCTCCATTCTCTTTCCCAAGCCCTTGCTTCATTACACCATGTGGCTTGTCTTGAATGTTTCTGCTTCAGACAGCCAGGGAGTAGAATTAGGCTGCCTGTTAGATCCGCTGAGGCCAGCCTCCCTGACCTCCCAGCTGACATCAGGGGGAGGAAGGAGGATGACACAGAAGTCCACCTTCCCAACCCCAACACCCGAGGCTCCCTGAGAAGCTCTCCTTGGCTTCCCCAGTCCACATGGACAGTCCAATTGTATACCTCTGCTCAAGCCCAGTCTGTCTCTTCAGGAGCACACATGCCTGCCTCAATTTACCCAGAGAATCTACCCCAGGAGTCCAATTCTGTGCCAGACAGGAGAGACAAGGACTCAACCTATGCTTATCCCCTCCCCGGGTGCTACTCTGTTCCTTTTAGCCTTGTTGTGGGGACAGTACCCAGTCACTACAGGCTCTGCTGTGGCACTGCTTCTGCCCCCAGCAGAAGGTGCCCTCAGCTTCACCCTAGCAGTGCCNCCTATCCATGTCCCTGCCAAGCTCCTCCCCACACTGCCTGCTGCTCCCAGGGCTGCCCATCACCCACACTGCAGAAGTGAGAGGCATTAATGAGGGCTATTGATATGAGCTTCGGCCAATGGGAGTTGACAAGGTAGGGGGATCAACTTTTCCCTCTTCTTTCACCCCCAGACTTTGACTTCGCCCCTCATGTCCTTCCTGGTACTGGAGTGACAGAAGTGGCACTGCAGAGGATTACCCATGGGTCTTGCTTTCTGGGACATCCATGCTAAGCTATCACCTCCCTGTAGGAAGGAAGTGTCTACTACAAGTTGGCTGTCCCTGGGCTCTTCCTGCAGATCCATAAAGGGGGTGCTGTAGGACCCTGGCCGACTTCAGGAAGAGTCCTAGTTCTAGTTACATTTTATTGCTGTGATAAAACACTCTCACCAAAAACAATTTAGGGGAAGAAAGGGTTTATTTCAGCTTACAAGTTATAATCCATCAGAGAGGGAAATCAATATAGGAACTCAAGC
This sequence comes from Neotoma lepida, assembly GCA_001675575.1. Taxonomy (NCBI): domain Eukaryota; kingdom Metazoa; phylum Chordata; class Mammalia; order Rodentia; family Cricetidae; genus Neotoma; species Neotoma lepida. The sequence continues at coordinate 532,718 of LZPO01017300.1, read as the reverse complement.
GGGAAATTGAAGCAGAAACCATAGACGAATACTGCTTGCCGGCTTGCTTGACTTAGCTAGCCTAGGAGGGACTGCCTGCCTAGGGAATAGTGCTGCCCACAGTGGGCTGACCCTCCTACATCATTTCACCATCAAGACAATTTCTCATAGCTACCCCCACAAGCCAGTCTGACCTAGGAAGTTCCTCAGTTAAGGTTTTCCTCTCAAATGACTCTAGGCTGTGTCAAGTTGACAACGTTAAGTGACACTCACCTTTGAAGGTCTGACAGCAAGAATCAGGCAGAGGGAGTGAGGTGGGGCAGTTGGGTTCAGGGCAGGTCATGAGACCGCAGTAGATGTGGCCCTCCTGACAGACAGAACACACCAGATTGGAAATGAGTTCTGTTGAAGAACAGCCTTGGGGCCCAGGAGAGCCTCTTTCCCTGGGAGCAAATAGCCTTGAGGTTACCCCTGAGGTAGAGGATGGAGGGGGTGGTGTATGGCTCCTGAGCAGGGTAAGTCAGCTCAGGAGTTCCCTTTGACCTCCTATTTCCTCTCCAAGTCCTTAAAAGAACTTTGTCTCCAATATTCCCCCAGCTCTCACAGCCACCTGTGAGATGGGCTTTGAGAGGAGGGGAGTCCTGGGGAGGAGAGGGGAACTGTGCCATCCAGCCATAGAGAAAGAGTAGAAGGAACCAGAGACCAGGCTTCGGGTTTCTCCTACTGAAATAGCTATCTTTCTCCCTGGCCTGCATCAGGGAGCCAGCATGGGAGAGCACTATATGGGTGACTCCTAGGCTTCTACAGGTCTTATTGAAAACCGTTGGCCTTGAATGTCAAGGCCCACTCTGAAAGGTGAGACTGCAGGACGCAGGGCCCTTTGGAGAGGTCTTCTCTCCTGACTTTCTATGAAAGGCAGAGAGCACAGCCATTCGGGTTGTGAAGGTCAGCTGGGAGTGTGAGTGTGAAAAGCGACCATAAGGCCCTGTGTTCCTGTAGTCGGAGAGGGAAGGATCCTGCTCTAGAGGGGAGGTCAGAACTCAAGCCAGAGTCATAAACAGGGATGAGATGAAAGAGAGGAGAGCCCGCCTCCAGAAAGGATGGGCAAAGGGGCCACTAGAGTATCTTCATCCACCACCATCATTTCTGCATCTTCCTTCAGCCTTGTCCTAACACAGGCCTCCCCTTTTATGGGAAGCAGCACCCTATTGGGAAAAGAACACGCACTTTGGGAGTCAGGGAGGTCTGGGTCTGGAATTTGGCTGTGTAGTCACACGCAAGCTACTTAACTGCTCAAGTTCCCATCACTGATCTGAACAAGATGAGACCCTTCCCCTAGGGCCATTGACTAAAGACAGTTCCGTGGACATGAATCTAGTGGTGCAATGTCCTCGTCTATGGCACAAGGCAGGTGCTCTGCAAAGCAGTGACTGGCTAGCCTGACAGGTTGTCATTTCCAGATGCTGGTTGGCTGTTCCATCTGCCACATGGCAACTTTAAGATTCACAGCCTGAACTGATGGAAGCTGAAGAAAATGGGGAAGCAGGTTAGAGAGGGGTGGCTTGCCTAAGTCACTCTGGGAACCAAGAGTTTTCCTTCAAATTGAAACACTTCCTCCTACAGGGAGGATGGGACTGGTTCGTGGGACTCTGGAAGCCAAGGAAACTTTCAAGGCTCAGGACACTCAGAATGTTCTAAGGTTCCCCAGGCCCCTCTCCAAGATTAGATGAGCAGTGCACAGTAGCTGGGGAGGACTCTTTGGTGGAGCTACCTGCACACTGGATAGGGAACTCCAAGGATGCTTTTGTGACATGAATTGTCACGCATGTTGGGGTGGGATTCTTAGTGATGCTGTTGTCTATGAGCCACCCACACTCCTGTAAGTAACCCAGTATGTCTGTCACCAAGGTACCAAGTAGAATCGTTTCTTTGGTATATCGTTGGTACCCTATCTGTGGTGAACAGATGTTGGTCCAAGTCTCTTCAGGAAAAGTCACACAAAGCCAGAGCAAAGCTGGAGTTCACGCATAGCTCACTGACACCTCATCTAGCAAGAGGCTAAAGAGCACCTCAGCAGACTTCCTCAAGAAGCCAGGAACTGAGGCCAGAGAGGCTTGGTAACAGGGAGTAAAGAGAAAGGGAAGCTAAGAGTAACAGCATGTGTGACAGGGAGAGCTGCAAGACTCTCCCAAGCAAGAAGACGACTTCCTAAGTCAGGCCATGCTTGGCTTTGCTCTGTCCCCCAATTACAGGGCTGTCAACCCTGCTGTCTCTAGGCCTTACTCTAACCATGGGCAGTGAGAGTCTAAACCCCATCTGTGTCCCAAGACTGTTGAATAGTATTCATTCATTCATTCATTCATTCATTCTGCAGCAGCCACTATCATCCTCTGCATGCCAGGCCCTGGACAGGGAGCAAGAGAAGACACAGAAACAACATACACACATCCCCTCCTCTCAAAAAGGTACAGTGTCCACTGGGGAAAGCCGACACNGGCTACTCTCATTATTTGGGGATCAGGTGTGAAAACCCGCTAGGGGCAGGACCTTGTGGACCCCAGGTGTTCCTGTCCCTTCAGCCTCTCTTATTCTCATGTCATGGCCCGCCCCATCCCTCTTTGTAGGAGAGACACTGGCTTGGGCCCCAGAGACGGTAGAAGGTCTTACAATACAGCTACAGAGGACACACTGGCTGGACAGTCGGGTGGGGATCAGCTCCTGTGCACTGAAGATCTCTCCATGTTGGTAAGTGGTCTCGTTGAGCTGGCAGGATTTTAAGGGAGCCCGAAGCCCAGAGGGGGCATGAGGGTCTGCAGGTGGGAGAGCAGGGGAAGGAGGCAATGAAATTTCCATGGAGTTAAAGTTTTTGCCAGAATTAGGAAGGCCACTTTTCTGAAGATTTTGTTCTCTCTGTCTCTCTCTCTGTCTCTCTCTCTGTCTCTCTCTCTGTCTCTCTCTCTGTCTCTGTCTCTCTCTCTCTTTCTCTCCTTAGCATTTAAACTATGGTCTGGCTTTGGCTTCCCAGACATTTCCCACATCAGCTAGCCAAGAGGCCTCGCTGATACTTACATCTGACCACATGCCTCTCTCCACTGCAGCCCAGCCACCCTCTCCGTGTCTGAGGCCCATGAGTGTTCATGGAGCACTCTGGGCTTGTTTCTCAGCACCAAGAGACAGAGGTGGAGAACACTGAATTCCCACCCTCGTGGAGTTCCTCTCACGGCGTCAGGTGAGATGTTCTCTACCATCCTGGTGGGCAGTGTAAACTCCTAACATTCACTGGCCACCAAGGCCAACTCCTACTCCTCACCCTGCTGGGTGGAGGGCATGGTCTCCCATCCTGAAATGCCTCTCTCATTTCTTCACAACACCTTCACTAAGACTCTTCTCTGCCTCAGGCACCAGGCCAGGCACCAGGAACAGATGACCAAGGCTTGTCCCTGCCACCTAAAGGTTCACAATCTAAGGGTAGAGGAATGTGCCACAGCAAAGACACCATGCACGAATACAGGGGCCAGCCAGCCCCAGGTCATTCACCTTCACTTTCCCCCTTACTTCTGCATAGCCAGAGGGACCGGGGCTCAAATGTGAAGGCAACATGACAAGCTATTCTTACCTCCTTTAGCTGGTTTCTACTCTTTAACTTTACATTTTTTTATTACATTTCTTCATTCTGGGGGGAAGGGCTGCAAGCTGTGGCGTGTGGATGGAGGTCAGAGTATAACCTTCTGAGTCTGTTTTCTCTTCCTACCATGTGGGTCCCCAGGATTGTACTCAGGTTTCCATCTTGGGGAGCTCAGGTTCCCCTCCTGCTGAGCTATCTCACCCACCCAATTTCTACTTCATCTGCCTTCTTCTCCTTTAATGTGTATCAATCTTGGAGCCAGAAGTCTGCTGCTACTCTAGCCTACTTGGGGGTCCAGAATGTGTCCACTGAGCATCTGTTAGTTCCCACACATCTGATGGACAGGGCCGCACTTTTCCTTCTGGAGGCTTCTCTCAATCAGGGTCTTACAGCAGGAGTGGGATGGTCAGTGTGGAGCTCAGTGCCAGAGGAGGAAGAAAGTTACTTACCAACACACCTGGGGCAGCACTGCTGTGGCTCCGTCACAGGCTGTGAGCAGTGGAGGGGCGGGCATCGGAGGCGGTAACACTTGACATGGCCGCTCTGGAAGAGATACATAGTCAGGCCTTACTCCAAAGAACCACTGCCTCCTGTCTGCAGGGGTCCTCTCCCCAAACTTCCACCCCAACTGCAGAACCATGCTTTGTCTTAAGCCCCTGTATAATAGGATCCCAAACAAACTCAAGCGAGCTCTGTCCCTACCCTGCCCACTAAGCGGATCTCCCTTAGCCTACTCATCTGCACCCTTCACCCATGCGAAGACAGACCTGTCATGGGTTTGCTTAGATCTCATGGCCCCTTTGTGGGTAGGAGANATAGAAGTGAAAGCCTTGAGCTATCTGGGCATTGATCCTGGTGCTCTGCCCAGGCTATTTTCAACTCTGTGGCTTTTCTTGCAGTACTGACCCTGAGGCTTGTGTTAAGGAGGGCTGTGACACAAGAGGACAGTATCCAGGACAGGACTAAAAATCTGGTTATAGGAAAGACTTGGGTCTTTATCATCCTACTCTCCAAGTCTCCAAGAGGTCTGCTGAACCCTGGACAGAGCCTCTGGGGTTGGCACCATAGAAGAAGAGACCTGAAGTTCTTTACATCATCAAGTTCAGCAGATAAAAGAGAATCAGACAAACACACACAGCAAGAGATGAACAGAGGCAACAATAGAGGCCACAGCACCTTACAGAGGTTTCCCAGAGCACCAGGCCATCTCTCAGCCCTTCCTCAGCCTCCTCACACCTTGCTCTTGCCCCTATGCCAGACTCACTGTCCTCCCCTATTCAACCATGAACTCCAAAGTATGGTTGGCACGGGGCCTGACTCCAAGCAAGCAACCATGAAAGTCTGAAAGTGTGAGTGAGTGATGTGAGGAGAGAGAGCCAGGGGTCAGACATGGAGGCTCCCAAATGAATGCAGCCAGCAATGATTAAACCCTAAAGTTAACTAAGTTGGCTCCAGCTCTCTAGGATGTAGTCTCTTTTATCATCCTCTGCCCAGCAGAGGCTGGGGACAGGACTTCACCCAGAAACAGCTTCTTGCACCCAGACCTTAGACTGCCTGACTCCCTCTGGAGTCCCTGCCCCCCAAGATGGCTAGAGAGAATGCCAAGGACTGATCAGAAAGGGTTTTAACCGTGATCCCCTAGAGATCCCTCACCTGTGGAGCTTAATCAATCTTAAGAGGGTAAACTGAGGCCTTCAGATGAGAAGCTCAATCCACACAGCCACTGAGCCACAGCTGCCTCTGACAATATCATTCTAAGACGATAATTCCTGGGTGTCTGGACCTTAAGTCAGGCTGTCATTCCATCCTCTGATCTCCCAGACCTGATATAGGTGGCCCAGTTGCCAGAAGAACCTACCTCAGTGCAGGTACATCGCACACAGTATATCGTGCCTTGTGGTTCCAGGTAGGGGTGCCAGCTCTGGCCAGGGGTATATATCTTCTCACCGAAAAGGCAGACTTTGCCTGGGCCTGGCAAGCCAATGAGGGATGTTAGTCTCAGGAGGTTCGAACTCAAAGCCCTGCCTCATCCCTACTCCCAGAATGTCTGAGTTTGAATCTCAGCTGGATCACACCCTTGCTATTGGGCATGTTGCTGNCCCTCTCCGAGCCTTGGTAGTTTACAGGGCAGTGAGGGGATGGAGCAACGAAAGGCTTTACAGATCAACACTGTGGTATAAATGGCAGTTCTTATGCACAGTGGATAATATGAGGTCTGGAAAGGACAAACTGGATGCTGAGGCCACACACAGTTNGCACATCAAGCAGGCTAAAAGCCTGGGTCTCCTGACTCAATGCATTGTTCCTCGGCCTCATACTCACACTTGTTTCCTTTTCCTTGGTTCCATTGTCCCTCTCTTCTCAGTCTGTCTCTTACACACACACACACACACACACACACACGGTATCTAACGTCCATGTATCATTAAAAATGAACTTTGTGAGCCAAGGGGATGGTTTAGTGGGCAAAAGCTTGCCACGCAAATGAGAGGACTGGTGTTCAGATCCTCAGCACCCATGCGGAATGCCCCGGAGGTGTGGTAGCCTACCTGGAATTTTAGTGCTGGGAAGGCAGAGGACAGGGGATCCCTGGAGAAATNTGGCTGGCTAGACTAGTCAAATCAGCAAGCACTGAGTTCAAGTGACAGGCCCTGACTCAATATACAAGGTGGGGAGCAATCTAGAGAGACACCTAATGTCAACTCTGATATTACACATCTGGCATACACATCTGTACACATGCACAACATGAACACGACACACACAGAGACAAAGATCATCTTGGTNACTTCCTTCGGTCACTTTAACAGACTTTTTAGCTGTCTGTGTATCCGTTGCTAATAGGTACGTGGATTGTTTCTCAGAATGATTGAAACACTAGCTTGTGTTTGAGATAGGTTAGCTGCCTGTCCTACTCCCCCGCTCTCCCCAACGCTTCCACCCTCCTTTCCTTTCTAACCAATCATTGTCACCCTCACTTGCTCCTAACTCCCTGGCTGGCCCAGGGTCAGGCTTCCCATTTCAACATGGCTACCTGGGCTCGCTGTGCCTCTGGCCCTGTCTCTACCAGCTCTCCACCATACAGCCATCGGGGATCTTCAGCCCCAAATGGATATGGCATTCCTACAGGCAAACTCCATCACTTGAGCTCTTCTTTTCAGAAGAGATGGGGAGGCCCAGCCAGAGCTAAGTACCTCCATGCTGAAACACGGAGACAGAAGCCTGCATTTATTCTCTGTGCTGTTTTATATGTTACTTAACGGGAGCTGCTGATGCAGCTCAGTTGGCAGAGTACTTGCCCAGCAGACACAAAACCTTGGGTTGGATTCCCCTCAGCATCATAGAAATCAGACATGGTAGCAGAGGCCTGGAACTCTAGCACTCTGAAGGTGTAGGAGGAAGATAAGAAGTTCAGGGTCATCCTCAACTCCCTACNAGTTTGAGGCCAACCTGGTATACATGAGACCCTGTGTGAAAAAAAAGTTAATGATTTCCTGAACACTGTGTGAGAATTAATTGCTGTAATATTTGCTTAGCTTTCTCACAAGGGGCCACAGAGGACCTTAGGGACACAGTTTAGCTCTCTCACTGGGGGCCACAGAGGACCTTAGGAACACACAGCTTAGCTTTTCCCCTACCTGTTTCCCACCAACCCACTGTGGAGGGTGGCACCAGACAGCAGGTCCGATCCCCCANGAGCCAGCAACTCCTGGCTGGCTTGTCTTGCCGTATCAAATGAGCTGTGTTTATCTCTGAGCCTCCCCTGGCAGAGGGTGGAACACAGGCCCAGCTGGGGTGCTGGCTAGAGCCAATCTGACTCTCCAAGGAGTGAATAATGTCTTTCTTTCTCAGTCCCCTCCCCCNACAAGGGAGGGGTGATTGCAACACCGTGACTACCTTAGGTCTCAGTCAGTTGCTGAAGAAACTGTGTCCTACCTTCCTTGGGGCAGTCCTAAAGCTTTGGGCTTCCGTGCCAGTTGGCACACTTTCCCTTCTCTGCCTGTTCAGTGTGAGGACAGGAGCCACTCAGTCAGGGCTCCTCCCTGCCACCAACATGCCTGGCAGAAGTTGAGTCTGTGGGGGGCCTGGCAAGAAGCCTTTGGTGGCCACAGACTCCACCCTGCCATGCCCTCTAAGGTGCCTGGAGCGCTCTCTTCCTCTAGGGAGGTGCATGCCCAAGGCCATGTGAAAACCAGGAGGGAAGGAGACTGCCAAGCACAGCCATCCTGGTTCCAGTGACCCTGGCACCAGCACCAGCTCCTGTACAAGGCTGCTGGCAGGAGTGCTCACTCCTGAAGCTGCAAACGCACAACATGATGCTCAGAAACATCTTACCTCCTAGCCTCAGTTTCCCTATTTGAAAGATACGCAGGGGTAGGCTATGGGCTCCAGAGGTTTCTCGAATAGTCTATGAATCCATGATTTCAAGTTTCTAGGATACAAGCTTTGAGAGTTGCACGTTTGTAAAAGCCTACATTTCATTACATCATGGAGCTTCCAATGGGCTTGTTCGATGCTGTGGTTACGAGATGGACTGACTATTCCACAGATCTCCGAGGTTCTGATGCTGGCTGCATCCACCCTAGGCTCTCAGGCCCTCCAAGGAGGATTAAGATGAAGTTCTGGGAACCACTGGGGTTAGTCCCCAGTGCCAATGAGAAGGAGGCAGTGTGCTCTTCACAGCTCCCTCCCTTTGCCCTTCAGAGCCTTCTGCCTCCTCTCCTGGCCCTAGCCCAGCCTCCTCTCACCCATCACCATTTCTTATTCTGNCCACCAGTGCCCANCTCTCTCTCCATCTAGAAATAAGCATGTCTTAATTTCTAGGACCTTCTGTAGTCCCAGAGGTCAGGGCTTAAATAATAGGTTTAGCTTTTATTTGAAGCCCAAGTTGAGCTACTTAAATATCCCATGCCCAATTCCATATCTGTTCAGTGGGACTTGTAATATACTATGTCTTGGGGTTATTCTAGGATTAAGTCAGATCCTATACACACCATGCTTACTGTCAGACACAGCTTACAATATATGTTCATTTAAGTAGTGCATAAGACCAGACTGACAAAAACCAGATCTGGGTGCTGGCTCTCTACTTCCTTAACAGTCTATTTCTCACGGTATTTATTTCCAGAGTTTTCAGGGCAGCATCCAGCACCTCGTAGCCATGAATATCATAATACCCCAGAGATCATAGCTCCAAAGTTTCCGCATTCATGAAGCTTCTGGACACTTCTATCTTCACTCAAAAGCCAGTCCTGTCTNCCTTAATATCACCAGCANCTATCTGGACCTCAGCTTGGGATGCAGAACTGAAAGTGGCTCAGAAGGTTGGGCAGAAAATGGGAAGGCAGGACTAAGAAGGGAGAGGCCTCGCTGGGGAAGGAGGGAATGGAAGCTGATGATGAGGCCTTGGAGTCAAGAGAGCAAAAGGCAGCTGTNGAAAGCATTAACTGAGTTGCAGGGTGGTATGATCAAGCCTGCATTTTAGAAGTGTCACTGTGGGCCACAGGAGTTGAAAGCTAATTGGAGGGCCAGTGNAGGATCAGGAAAGAGCTATGGCTGTCACCCTGGTGAGACAGTACCACAGCTGGACCTAAAGAGAAACAGCAGTANTTGATGGGCAAAGGTACAGATTGGAGAAGCATGTTTGTAGGTTCCAAGGGCAGGCTATAGGGCAGACTGGGCAGGATGTGGATGGAGAGGGCAGAGAAGCAATCAAGGAGGGGATGGAGACCTGAGTGCATGTGACATCAGGGTGGTCCAGAACCACCTGCAAGGCAGGGCACAAGCACAGTAGCCTGAGACATTTGGCAACAGGAAAGTTAGCAGAGTGACAGCAAGTGACCATAGTGGATGTAGCTCCTGGGCAGGGGCCAGAAAATGACATATCACTGACGGCAGGGCACTTGGCACCATATGCAGTGAGCGTCATTATCATTAGTAACAGGAGAGAGCTTCTTGACACTCACTGATTTGTGGAACTTCTGCATCTCAAGTTTTACAGTCAGTCATGAGAGAGAGAGA
>LZPO01017300.1:490710-508674 GCA_001675575.1 Neotoma lepida | reverse complement strand
TTGTGTATTCTCCCTGCATAGTGAGGAAGATGCCTACTTCTCTCTTCTAGCACTTATCAAAACCTCTGATACACCAAGGCATCAAATAAATACTGCCAGCTGAATGAGCAAGGACAGGAGCAAGCCCACAAGACCTTACTCCTTCCTTCGTCCAGTGCGTAGGTGGATGTCTGAGGCGGNACTCACTGGCATCTCCTGAACCTGCGAATTCTACCTCATTCTATCTACCTCCACCACCTCAGCTTTCTCCTCCATCATTGCCGCCAGAGCTCAGGCCATCTTCAGTCCATACTCGGACTTTCCCACAGCCTGTCCTCAGGTCTCCTGGCCCTTGTCTGGGTCCCTCAGATGTATTTTCCTCACATTTTCTGTAAGAGCTGTGCTGGTCATTTCGACTGCAAACCGGATGTTATCACCTCCCCGCTTGAACTGATTCTGGCCATCCTGTCAGTCACAGGACTACAATGTCAAACTTTCACATTGGATTCACTTCAACTCCTTTCTGTTATACCTACCTACCTGACAGTTTTACCAATCGTGCTCCTTCACAAAGTGGCCATACATTTTCATACCTCTGTATACACATTTTCCTTCTGCTTCTAAATCCCGGCCCTTGAGCATAGTAGGCCAGCACTTTCTGACTGAGTTTCNTACNCACTCTTACTNTGCCAAATTGGCCACGCTAGCTTCAGGGATCTNCCCGCCTCAGCCTCCCAGGATTATTGTATTATGCGCCTTCATGCTGGAACTTGTTATGACCTGAGCTTTTGTTTTTCTTTTGGGGGACTGTGTGCATGTGTGTGTGAGAGTGTGTATGTGTTTGTACGCATGTGTGGGTGCTGTATATATACTTGCATGCTGGCNCAAGTGGCCCCAGACATAGTTGTTGGGTTAGAGGAGGTAATACTCCTTTATCATTCTCCACTTTTTTTCCTTTCTTAAAACAGGGTCTCTTATTAAATCTGGAAGCCAGACCAGCAGCTAGCAAGCCCAGGTGATGCTCTTTCCCCACCTGCCACGGTACTAGTGGTTACGGGTATGTGCGACCACACCCAGCTTTTTAGAACTTAAAAAGAAAACTTTATTATTTATTATTTATGTAGATGGGTGTTTTGTCTGCATGTACATTGTCTGCACACCAGAAGAGGGCATCTGATCCCATGGGACTACAGTTATAGATGGTTGTGAGCACCAAGTGGGTGCTGAGACTGTCTCTTATACACATCTAGATGGAGAAAGCTGAGATGGTGGAGGTAGATAGAATGAGGTAGAATTCGCAGGTTCAGGAGATGCCAGTGAGTCCCGCCTCAGACATCCACCTACGTGCACAGAACGTATTTTGAAAAAAGGAAGGAAGCACTCTCCCCTTGCTAAAGCACTGCGCCCTCAGGACAGAGGAGCTTCAAGTTAGAATTGGAGGGGAGGAGCTAAGCCTGAGGCATATTGGTGGGCGTCACTGTCCTGTTCCTGAAAGCCCCAGGGAAGGCTGCTTCAGGGTCATTGGCTCCNCCCACTGATCACTGGGATGAGGAGGTGACAACACAGGGGGACAGGGAGCCCAGTCAGAATTAATCACCAAAATCCAAAATTTTGGGATAACATTTTTCAACCATCCACAAGTGTCTGCACTGCTTGGAGTGCAGTGGAGGAAGTGCANGTGGAGGAAGACAAGAGGTCCACATTATATGACCAGACTTGAAGTGACAGAATTTGAAGACATAAAATCAGGTTACATAATAGATTTGTATTTTGATGAAAACCCTTACTTTGAAAATAAGGTTCTCTCTGAAGGATTTCATCTGCATGAGAGCAACGCTCTGTCTTCAGAGTCCACTGGACTGCAGTGGAAATCTGGAAAGCATTTGACAAGACACTCAAGTCCAACACAGAACAAGGCAGTCAGGAGGAAATACCCTAAGGAACCAGGGGCTTCTTTACCTGGTTGACTGACCACTCTGTGCAGGTGAGGCTGAATTAAGAGAGATCATCAAAGATGATGTTTGGCCAGGCCTCCTGGTTCCTGATATGGATGATGGGGGTGGTGGTGGTGGTTGGTGGTGATGATGATGATGATGATGATGATGATGATGATATGAAAAAGGAGGAGGAGAAGGATTGGAAAATATTGATAAAGAAGGGAGGATAAGGGTGAAGGTGAAGAAGATGAAGATGATGAAGAGTAGGAGGAGGGGAGAGGGAAGAACTCTGGTTGTATTCCAACCTTCTATTGTTTTCTTTTTCNTTTCCTCCAGTCCCTGAGAACAAGTTCAGTCATTTCTCTCCTCCCTATGCCTTTCNTGCTCAGTCACAGTTTTTGGGGTCTCTTTCTTTTCAACACTATAGTTCTCAATTTATGTGGAGGGAAATACCTTGAGCAAAATACAATGGGAATATGCCAAAACAACAACAACAACAACCACGACCCTGTTCCCAAAGCTGATAGTTCCACATTCTCCAGCGTGATGAAGTCTCTATCAGGTAGACCTCTCATGTCAGCTCCCTTGTGGTGAGTTCTTTTAGAAGCATGCTGACAGAATTAAGTGTACTAGGTTATGTAGGTGGAAGTTTCNGTCCCACCAGCCATTCTCAAGTAATCACACATTTATTAATTATAAATGCTCAGCCAATAGCTCAGGCTTATTACTAACTAGCTTTTACATTTTAAATGAACCCATATTCCTTATTTACACTCTGCCACATGGCTTGGTGCCATTTCTCAGCATGGAATGCCCATCTTGCTTCTCTCTGTCTCTGCTGGTGACTCCTGACTCTGCCCATCTTCTTCCCAGCATTCTCCTAGTCTGGCTCTCCCACCCAATCTCTTCCTTCCCAGCTATAGGCCAGTCAGCTCTTTATTAACCAATGAGAGTAATACATATTTACAGAGTACAAAGATTGTTCCGCAGCAAGGTTAAGAAGCTTTTTCTTGCCCCTGATCCCTGTAATCCACATTGCTATGCTGGTTTTACTCTTAAGCAATCTCTAGGCCAGGAATAGTGCATGACTAGAGCAAGGAAGGCCTCTGAAGCTTTGTCCATCCGGACCTGCATTCACGGGAAAAGTTTTGACTGTTATGGGCTATCTAGGTATATAAAATAGATATTCAAATCAAAATTTTGTTAATAATAAATCACAAATTCATTTAAAAACAATTGTTTGGTATATGGCACTACCTTTTCCATTTGTTAGACACAAAGATACATTTGCATGCTAATGAGATGAATGTGATTATTTGTTTTTAGATAAACAATTAGATACTGTCTGAATATTTGATACTATAAAATATGGAGCCTCTTCCAAGTTTTTCAGAATTGTTTAATATTTTGATTTCCTAATTATCAATGCTAGAAATGCTGCTTTGAATAAGTAAGTAGTGCAAAACACTGAGGTATGTTCAAGGTCTTCTTAGCAATTATTGGAAACGCTGTCCTAATCCCAAATTTTCNCTAACCCCAAATTCACTGAAGATTTTTTTTTATGAAACCTCAAGTTAGCAAGTTAGTTTAAAAACAACAATTTTAAAATCAAATGTCTTTATATCCAGCATTCAGGAGGCAGCGAGATCTCTGTGAGTTCAAGTCAGCCTGGTCTATAGTTCTCAACATAGTGAGTTCCAGGCCAATCAGAGCTACATAGTGAGAACCTGTTGCAAATAAAATGGAATAAAACAAAAAATTACAATATAATATTATCTAAAGATATTTTAATTTGATACTTACATGTTGAATACTATAATAGTGAAATATTAAGACTTTGCTTATCATAATTAAGCCTTTATGTTTCTATATGAGCAGAATTTGCATGTACAGTAAATACTGTAGTTCATAACTGCAATAGTTTTGAATCTGAACTCGAGTGTTTTGTGCAGCACTTGGTGGCACTGCATCATGTGGCCACATGCCCTGTGGTGGTTTAAATGAGAATNCCTCCATAGACTCATCTATTTGAATGCTTGGTCCCCAGTTGTGGAACTGTTTGGGAANAATTAGGAGGTGTGGCCTTGTTGGAGGAGGTGTGTCACTGGGGAGGCTTTGAGGTTTGGAGAGCCCATGNCCATTCCCAGTTAGCACTCCCACCTACCCTACCCATTGTACTTTCAGACAAGGATCTAAGTAAGCTCTCAGCTACTGCTCCAGTGCTNTGCCTGCCTGTTGCAATGCTCTTACTGTGATGATCACAGACTCACCCTCTGAAATGGAAGCCCCAATAAACTCTTTCTTTCTGTACGTGGGCTTGGTCATGGTATCTCATCACAGCTGTAGGAAAGTAACTGTAGGAAAGACATACCCTGTGCAAATCACACATGGTGTGTATTCAGAGCCAAGACTATAGTGAAGTCATGTGATACAATTCAGGCAAGCACTTCCAGAAACACCTGGGATTCATTATGCTTTTGATAATTGAATTAATATTAGGTTGTTGCACATTCAGAAAACTTTTCTTTGCCATACTTCTTGCCACCCCCACATTCAGTTATGTGACTCCACATAGGGTTGAAACCCTCAGATTAAGAAGGTAATACTGGGGCTGGAGAGATGGCTCAGTGGTTAAGAGCAGTGGCTGCTCTTCCAGAGGACCTAGGGTTCAATTCCCAGCACCTAACATGGCAGCTCACAACTGTATGCAACTCCAGTTCCAGGGGATCCAATACCTTCACACAGATAGACATTTAGGCAAAACACTAATATACATAAAATTAAATTTAAAAAAAAAGGTAATACTGGGCAGTCCCCAGCAGCTGGCCAGCAGGTGAGAGACCTGCAGGCAGGCTGCACTACCACCNCTGCCACCCACTGGACTCTGTTCCCACAAGACCCACTCCTCCACCTAAACCCACCAACCCTGTCATCTTCCCCTTGGCTAGCAATCCCCTAAACATCAGCAGCCCCTATAGGCACAGTGCCACCCACACCAGTTGGAAGAACAGGTGGGTGACTGGTCTCCCAGCTGAACTGCCCCAAACTCCAGGCTCTAAGCCCCAGGGCACATCCCATGTCCCTACCCCTCCCATCTCAGCCCCAGCAAGGCAGCTGGGCCCTGCCTCCCACTCTGGTGGAACCCCACTGCTCTCTCTGGTACAACCCCCAGCAGCTAGCCAGCAAGTGAGAGACCTATGGGCATGCCACACCACCATCACTGCCACCCACTGGATTCTGTCCCACTCTGCCNCCCAACCACACCTACTCCAGGATCCTCCCTGCAGACAGCCCTCTTTGGCAACATCAGCAGACCCTTTAGGCACAAGTGCCACCCACACCAATTGGAAGAACAGATGGGTAAATGCCAGTGTCAGAATATATTCAACAACATACAGGGCAATATGGCACCACCAGAACCCCGTAGTCCTACAACAGCAAGACATTAACATCCCAATGCAGATGAAGCAGAAGAAAACGACCTTAAAAATAACTTTATGAAGATAATAGAGGTCCTTAAAGAGGAAATTTAAAAATCCCNTAAAGAAATCGAAAAAAAGACAAACAAAAATTGGAAGAAATCAATAAATTCCTTAAAGAAAGCCAAGGGAAAAAAATCAAACAGGTGAAGAAAGCAGTTCAAGACTTGAAAATTGAAACAGAAACAATAAAGAAAATGCAAACTGAGGGAATTCTGGAAATGGGAAATCTGGGTAAGTAAACAGGAACTACAGATGCAAGCATCACCAATAGAATACAAGAGATGGAAGAGAGAACTCGGGCATTGAAGATACAATGGAGGAAATAGATTTATTGGTCAAAGAAAATGTTAAATCTAAAAAAATTCTTAACACANACATTCAGAAAATCTGGGACACCATGAAAAGACCAAACCTAAGAATAATAGGGATAGAAGAAGAAGAAACCCAGTTCAAAGGCACAGGAAATATATTCAACAAAATCATAGAAGAAAACTTTCCTACCCTAAAGAAGGACATGCCTATGAAGATACAAGAAGCTTACAGAACACCAAATAGACTGGACAAAAAANCAGTTCCCTCACCTCATAATAATCAAAACACTAAACATACAGAATGAAGAAAGAATATTAAGAGCTGCAAAGGAAAAAGGCCAAGTAACATATAAACGCAGACCTATCAGAGTTACACCCAATTTCTCATTGGAGTCTCTAAAAGNCAGAAGGTCCTGGATAGATGTTTTTCAGACACTAAGAGACCATGGATGCCAGTCCAGACTACTATACCCAGCAAAACTTTCAATCACCATAGATGTAAAACAAGATATTCCATGACAAAACCAGTTTTAAACAATACCTATCCACAAATCCAGCCCTACAGAAAGTACTAGTAGNAAAACTCCAACCCAAAGAAGTTAGCTGTACCCACAAAAACACAGGCAATCAATAATTTCACACAAGCAAAACTCAAAGAAGGAAAACACACACACACACACACACACATACTTCCACCACCACCACCACCACTAAAAAAAACAACAACCAGGAATTAACAAACATTCGTTATTAATATCTCTTAATATCAATGGACTCAATTCACCTATAAAAAGACACAGGCTAACAGAGTGGACATTTAAAAAAAGGATCCATCCTTCTGNTGCATACAAGAAACACACCTCAACTTCAGAGACAGACACTATCTCAGCATAAAGGGTTGGGAAAAGATTTTCTAATCAAATGGACCTAAGAAGCAAGCTGGTGTAGCTATCCTAATATGTAACAAAATAGACTTCAAACTAAAATTAATCAAAAGAAATGGAGGTAGACATTTCATATTCATCATAGGAAAAATCCATCAAGATGAAGTCTCAATTCTGAACATTTATGCCCAAAATACAAGGGCACCTACATTTGTAAAAGAAACATTACTAAAGCTTAAATCACATATCAAACCCCACACACTAATAGTGGAAGACTTCAACACCCCACTCTCACCAATGGACAGATCTGCCAGACAGAAACTTAACAGAGAAATAAGGGAACTAACACATGTTATGACTCAAATGGACTTAACANACATCTACAGAATATTTCACCCAAACACAAAAGAATATACCTTCTTTTCAGCACCCCATGGAACCCTCTCTAAAATTGACCACATACTCAGTCACAAAGCAAATCTCAACAGATACAAAAAAGTTGGAATAACTCCATGTATCTTAAAAGATCGCCATGGGTTAAAGTTAGAATTCAACAACACAAACTACAGAAAGCCTACAAACTCATGGAAACTGAACAACTCTCAACTGAATTACCACTGGGTCAAGGAAGAAATAAAGAAATTAAAGACTTCCTAGAATTCAACGAAAATGAATACACAACACACCAAAACTTATGGGACACCATGAAAGCAGTGCTAAGAGGAAAGTTCATAGCACTAAATGCTTACATAAAGAACATGGAGAAATCTCACATTAAGGACTTAACAGCACACCTGAAAGCTCTAGAACAAAAAGAAGCAAACTCACCCAGGAGGAGTAGATGGCAGGAAATAATCAAATTCAGGGCTGAAATCAACAAAATAGAAATAAAGAGAATAATACAAAGAATCAATGAAACAAAGAGTTGGTTCTTTGAGAAAATCAACAAAATAGACAAACGCTTATCCAAACTAACAAAAAGCAGAGAGAGAATATCCAAATTAACAAAATCAGAAATGAAAAGGGGGACATAACAACAGACACTGAGGAAATCCAGAGAATCATCAGGTCATACTTCAAAAACCTGTACTCTACAAAATTGGAAAATCTAAAAGAAATGGACAATTTTCTTGATAGATACCACATACCAAAGTTAAATCAAGACCAGATAAACAATTTAAATAGACCAATAACCCCTAAGGAAATAGAAACAGACATTAAAAGTCTCCCAACCAAAAAAAGCCCAGGACCAGATGGTTTCAATGCAGAATTCTACCAGATTTTCAAAGAAGAACTAATACCAATACTCAAATTGTTCCACAAAATAGGAACAGAAGGAACATTGCCAAATTCTTTTTATGAGGCTACAGTTACCCTGATATTCAAACCACACAAAGATGCAACAAAAAAAGAGAATTACAGACCAATTTCACTCATGAACATTGATACAAAATACTCAATAAAATACTGGCAAACTGAATCCAAGAACACATAAAAAAATCAATCAGCATGATCAAGTAGGTTTTTATCTCAGAGCTGCAGGGATGGTTCAACATACAAAAACCTGTCACTGTAATCCACCATATAAACAAACTGAAAGGAAAAAAGCCACATGATCATCTCATTAGATGTTGAAAAAGCCTTTGACAAAATCCAACACCCCTTCATGCTAAAGGTCTTGGAGATCAGGGATACAAGGAAGATACCTAACCATAATAAAGGCAATTCACAGCAAGCCAACAGCCAACATCAAATTAAATGATGAGAAACTCAAAGTGATTCCATTAAAATTAGGAACAAGATAAGGCTGTCTACTCTCTCCATATCTATTCAATATAGTACTCCAAGTTCTAGCTAGAACAATAAGGTAACAAAAGGAGATCAAGGGATACAAATTGGAAAAGAAGAAGTCAAACTTTCACTATTTGCAGATAATTTGATAGTATACATAAATGACTCAAAAAATTCTACCAGAGAACTCCTACAGCTATAAACACCTTCAGTAATGTGGCAGGATACAAGATTAACTCCAAAAAATCAGTAGCCCTACTATACACAAATAATAAATGGGCTGAGAAGAATCATAGAAATAATACCCTTTACAATACCCACAAATAGTATAAAATACTGTGGAGTAACTCTAACCAAACAAGTGGAAGACCTATATGACAAGAACTTTAAGTCCTTGAAGAAAGAAATTGAAGATATCAGAAAATGGAAAGATCTCCCATGCTCATGGATCAGTAGGATTAACATAGTAGAAAATGTCAATCTTACCAAGAGCAATCTACAGAGTCAATGCAACCCCCATCAAAATCCCAACAAAATTCTTTACAGACCTNGAAAGTACAATACTCAACTTCATATAGAAAAAACAAAAAACCCAGGATAGCCAAAACAATCCTGTGCAATAAAGGAACTTCTGGAAGTATCATCATCCCTGACCTCAAGCTCTACTATAGAGCTATAGTAATAAAAACAGCTTGGTATTGGCATAAAAACTGACATGTGGATCAATGGAATCAAATCAAAGACCCTGACATAAATCCACAAATCTATGAACACCTGATTTTTGGCAAAGAAGCCCAAATGGAAAAAAGAAAGTATCTTCAACAAATGGTGCTGGCATAACTGGATGTTTGTATGTAGAAGATTGCAAATAGATCCATATCTATTACCCTGCACAAAACTCAAGTCCAAGTGGATCAAAGACTTCAACATAAATCCAGTTACATCTAACCTCATAGAAGAGAAAGTGGAAAGTAGCCTTGAATGCATTGGCACAGGAGACCACTTCCTNAATATAACACCAGTAGCGCAGACACTGAGATAGACAATTAATAAATGGGACCTCCTGAAACTGAAAATCTTCTGTAAGGCAAAGGACATGGTAAATAAGACAAAATGACAGCATACAGAATGGGAAAAGATCTTCAACAACCCCACATCTGACAGAGGGCTGATGTCAAAAATATATAAAGTACTCAAGAAACTAGACATCAAAATATCAAATAATCCAATTTAAAAAAAAATAAGGTACAGATCTAAACAGAGAATTCTCAACAGAAGAATCTCAAATGGCTGAAATGTTCAACATTCTTAGTCATCAGGGAAATGCAAATCAAAACGACTCTGAGCTACCATGTTTCACCTGTCAGAATGGCTAAGATCAAATACACTGATGACAGCTTGTGTTGGAGAGGATGTGGCGTGAGGGGAACATTCCTCCACTGCTGGTGGGAAGGCAAACTTGTACAGTCACTTTGGAAATAAATATGACAGTTCCTCAGAAAAATGGGACTCAATCTATCTCAAGACCCAGCTATACCAATCTTGGGCATATACCCAAAGGATGCTCAATCATACCGCAAAGATACTTGCTCAACTATGTTCATAGCAGCATTATTCGTAATAGCCAGAACCTTAAAATAACCTAGATGCTCCTCAGCCAAAGAATGGATAAGGAAAATATGGTACATTTACACAATGGAGTATTACTCAGCTGTCAAAAACAATGGCCTCATGAAATTTGCAGACAAATGGATGGAACTAGAAAAAATTGTTCTGAGTGAGATAACCTAGATCCAGAAAGACAAACATGCTATGTACTCACTCATAAGTGGATGTTAGTAGTAAAGTATAGGATGACAAACCTACAATCCACAGCCCCAGAGAGGCTAGATAACAAGGAGGGCCCAAAGAGGGATGCATAGATTTCTCTGAGAAGGGGAAATAGATCTCCTGGGTAAACTGTGGGAAGGGGTGGGAACTTGAGGGAGCAGATTGGGCTGGCTGGGCAAGGGAGGTGGGTTGGGAGATGGACAAAGGGGGAGAGTAAGGAAAGAGACATCTTGATTGGGAGGGGGCATTCGGGGTTAGGGAAAAACCTGGTGCCAGGGAAACTCCCAGGAATCCACAAGGATGACCCCAGCTAAGACTCCTAGCAATAGTGGAGAGGGTGTCTGAACTGGCCATCTACTATAATCAGATTGGTGACTACCCTAATTGTCATCAGAGAGCTTTTATCCAGTAACTGATGGAAGCAGATGCAGAGACCCACAGTAAAGTGCTGGGTTGAGCTCCAGGGGTCCTGCTGAAGAGAGGGAGGGAGGATTGTAGGAACCAGGGGTGTCAAGGTCATCACAAGGGAACCCACAGAAATGACTAACCTGGGCTCATAGGAACTCACAGAATCTGGACCAACAGATAGGGAGCCTGCCTGGGACTGACCTAGGATCCTCTACATATGTGTGACAGTTGTGTAGCTTGGACTGTTTGTGGGGCTCCTAGCAGGGGGATCAGGGCTAACACTTGAGCTGGCCTTTGGGAACCTATTCCTCATACTGGGTTGCCTTGCCCAGTCTTAATACAACTTGATATGCGGTGTTTTGTTGACATCCTTGGGAGGCCTGCCCTTTTCTGAACAAAAACAGAGGAGAAGTAGGTGGGATGGGGGCAAAGGGGAGGAGGGGAGGGAACAGGAGGAGAGGAGGGAGGGGAAACTGTGATCTAGATGTAAAATAAATGAAAACATTTAATGAAAACAAAAACAAACAAACAAACAAAACCAGGCATGGCAGCAAGCATGTGTAACTCCATCTGTGAGGAGGCAGACAGAGGTGGACCCCCGCGCTCATTGGCCAGCCTGCTCAACCCACGAGCAAACTAGTTTTAGTGAGAAACTCTGTTTCAAAACATAAATGGAGAGCAGTTAATAAAGCCACTCAGTGTCAGCCTCTGACTTCTGTGGGCACACACACGGGCAATTCATGTTCTTAACGTGGCTTCACAGAACGAGCAGTTGAGAGGAACAGCACAGTAGGACACCATCACCGAGGACTTCTCATGCACAATTATCATAGGTGTTAATAACCTTGAGCACGGTGATGAAAAATTAGGAAGTGGTGTGTTTAAGTATTCATCATCCCTGTTCTATTTTTTATTATTTTAACTTTTGATTATTTGTTTGCTCTTTTGAGACAGGGACCCATATAGCCCAGGTTGGCCTTGAATTCCTATGAAGCTGAAGATGGTCCTGAACTCCTAATCTTCCTAATTCCACTTTCTGAGTGCTGGGATTATAGGAGTGTGCCACCAACACTTTGTAGTTATGGAATGCTGATGATTGAACCCAGGGCTCCATGCACCCTTAGTGAGCATTCTACTAATGAAGCCACATCCCTAGTCCTCACTATGTCTATTTTAAATACAATTTATTTCATTGTAAGCTTACACAAATTGTTTTTTGTAATAACTATTTAATGACCAGTTACAAAATATCTAGAGATGTAACCCTTGCTCTAGTGAGTCAATTCTTCATATCTATGGGTTTAGCATCTACACATTCAACCAACTCAGGTGTAAGATATTCAGGAAGAGAAGTACACTGAGCATGCAGAGGCTTTCTGTTGTCATCATTCCTAAACTCTAAGGTGTAACACTCTTTACATAGTATTTACACTGTCTAGAGATGAGTTAGAGCACACATGCAGGAGGGTATGTGTCAGCTCTGCACAAATACATTTTATACAGGGACTTGAGTGTCCACAGTTCTTGGTATCCATCAGGGTCCTGGACCCAACCTTTCACGAATAATGAGGAACACCTATAAGTAACTTTGCAACTCTGTGGGCTTGGTCCTGGGTTTCAGCACCAACATATAAGCAACTTTGTTGCAACTCTGGGAGTTTGCTTGGGGCTGCTAGGACAGCTGTTGACTAGAGCTGCAAAGAGACAATTCAGGCCTGGAGGATGAGGTATCCCGGACACCTCAAGGTGCTTAGAAAAGACAGCTCAGCCCTGGAGAAGAAGTTATTCTGACTGCTTGAGAGAGTTGGGCCTGCAACTGCTTCAGCAGGGAAGAGTATCCTGACTGTTAGGGAGAGTCAGGCTATACCTGGTGTGGTGGGGGATGGTCTCCCCGCAGGATATAGCAATCCTGCTTCTCTCCTGGAAAGCCACTACAGCTGAGCTTTGCTCAGCCCCCACTTAAGGGGGCTTCCTAGTAGAGCTCTGCTTCTCAGGCTTAAGTGTTACTCAGCTCTCCTTTGCTCCGTCCACTGTGGGACATCTCAACAAAGTTCTGTTCAGCTCCTCTTTGCTCAGTCCACTGTGGGATGTCTCAGCCAAGTTCTTCTGTCTTTTTTTCTTTTAAATATTTATTTATTATGTATACAGTGTTCTGCACATAATAAATGTGTCCCTGCAGGCCAGAAGAGAGCACCAGATCTCATGGGTGGCTGTGAGCCACCATGTGGTTGCTGGGAACTGAACTCAGGACCTCTGGAAGAAGAATCAGTGCTCTTAATTGCTGAGCCATCTCTCCAGCCCCAGCAAAGATCTTCTGTTCAGCTTCTCTTTGCTCAGTCCACTGTGGGATGTCTCAGCAAAGTTCTTTTGTGTGCCAGTGAATGAAGATCTTCACACCCAAAACTCTTTTGAGAAAGANATTTATTTGGGAAGGAGGAGTCCAGGAGAATAGCTGCCTCTACCAGGGTGGAGAGAACAGCTCACAGGGCAGGGCAGTTTATATAGGATGTCTTGGGAGCAGAGTCAACAGGGATTGGCTAGTTTTTTTTTTTTTTTTTTTTTTTATGCCCAGGGATTGGTCAGTTTTGTGGACTAGGGGCAGAGATGGCCCTGATTTCAGAGCCAAACTGTACTTCTTTCACTGGCCTTACTTGGCTTTTTGACACTAATTCTAAGGGCAGGGCATATATCTTTCATTGACTCTGATTCTAGGGACCAAGAGTGTTACTTTGGTACTGGTTTCAGAGTCAGGGCATGTTTCCTTGGTTCTGGGTTTGGGGATAAAGTATTCATTTCTCTGGCTCAGGTCTCCAACCTAGGCTGTGTTTCTTTCCCTGGTGCTACTTTCCTGTTCTAGGATTGGTTCGTTTCACAAGTCAGTTGGCCAGGGGCAGAGATGGCTCTGATCTGAGCCTAACTGTGTTTCTTTCTGCCCTGATCTGAGCCATCTTTCCCTAGTTCTGGGCTCCAGGGTCAGGGTGGGTTTCTTTAGCCAGCTCCTTTTCCCTACAACACCTGTTCACTGCTTTACTTGATTATCTCTGTAAAAAGAATGAACTCTTTAATGACTCTTTAGAGTCAGAACCAATTCATAAACAGTGGAAGGAAAGTCTTATTTAGAGGGGTGCTCAGCGTTGATGTGTGAGGAGAGTACCACTCACCTGTCACTATTCCCTGGCCCAGTTACTCAAGTATGCAACAAATGTTTATTTTAAAGACAGTATTAAGACCAACGTGGTGGTACATGCCAGAAGTCCCAGTGACTGGGAAAGTTGAGGCAGGAGGATCACAAGTTTGAGACTAGCTTGGTTATACAGTGAGATCATGCCAATATTATTTTAGGATCTATTCATCTGGATCTCTAGATAGTGTGTTCACCTAAATGAATGTTTGCAGAATGGATGAATGAACTCTCAACACATTAAATTGTTACTGATGCATCGTGAGCACTCAATAGGTTTGTGAATGAATGAACACCCTGATCTTCTTAAAGCCAAACACACTGTATTTACTTGTACAGGTTTTATGTGACCATGTACATATCAGTCTTTTTTTATTTTTCTGTTGTTGGCCCTCTCTTATCAGGGCAGTCTGTACACAGTGTGTAGAGGCTGTGGGACCAGAGAAGTGGTTAAGCTGTTGACTGTGCATACTGCTCCTGAAGAACAGCCATATTGGGCGGCTCACAACCACCTGTAAGTCCAGGTCCAGATGAGTGGACACCTCCGACCTCTTCAGGCAGCTGCATACACACACAGACAGACACACACACACAGACACACACACACAGACACACACACACACAGACACACACACAGACACACACACAGACACACACACACAGACACACACAGACACACAGATATNAGACACACACACACACAGACACACACACAGACACACACACAGACACACACAGACACACACACACAGACACACACACATAGACACACAGACACACACACATATACACACAGACACACACACACAGACAGACACACACACACAGACACACAGACACACATACACATGAAACCAGGATGGACTGGAGATGAGGAATGCTTGCCTAGTGTGCACAAAGCCCTGGTTTTGATGCCCAGCACCGCATAAATCATGTATCATAAAGCATGCATCATTGAAAGAGACAGAAGGATCAGAAGTTCAGGTTTATTATTGGCAACAGTGAGAGTTCAAAGTCAGCCTGGGCTGTATTAATCACAAAATGCCACACAACAGAAAAGAGTCCTCATAAAGGAAGTTGAATGGGGACAATAGCTACAGTGGATTTTATGGAATGTAATCACCCTTCATCGGGGTCCTAAGCTCTGCCACCCTGGAGGCCTCCTGTGCTATTGGCAATCTTACCAACAATTCGGTCTTATTCCATAAGCACTGTGGAGAATGGACCTTTGGTTCTGGCCTCCTCACACTCAGGGATGTTAGGAAAGGGTTTGTTCACAGGCTTCTGTCAATGGGTCTGTCAATAGGTAGGGTGCCAGAGGGTGGTGCCCTGTAACTTGAGTCATTAAAACAGATGGTGACCCACACTGCATCCATCTGAATATGGGACTCAAGAGTCCTTAGTGTCATCATCTGTGAAGTTAACTCAGAGAATTCTTAATGTTCTCCATGATTAAGAGTTCTCACTGCTTTTGGAATCCAGTCCAACCTCTTGGTGACTGAAAGTCCTTTCTGAGCTTCCCTGCCTACCCTTGAGCTTCCTCTCTTCCTCATACTGGAGGCACCTGGCCCTTTTCTGCCCCTTGAACACACCACATTCTCAGCCTCTCGAGGTCTTTGCTTTGTGTCTTTCCTGGTTGGAATTATTTTCCTCAGGCTTTCCTCAGAGCAGACTTGACGTGTGCACAAATGTCACGTCTTCAACGGTCTTCCAGGTCCAACCCAATCGAGCAGTGTCTGCCCTCCATTTTCTACCAGATGGCCTTTTGAAATTTTCTATTCACTTTTTTCCTTTTAAAACAGGATCTTATGTACCTCAGCTGCCCCCAAACTTGCTAGGTGGTAGAGGATGACTTTGAACTTCTGCTCCTCCTCCCTCCACCTTCACAGTGCTGGGATTACAGGCCACCACATCTGGTTAATACAGTCCTGGGGATTGAATTCAGGGCTTCAGGAGTGCTGAAAAAAGACTATCACCTGAGCTACATCCTGAGCCCTCTGCGTCACTTCTGTGTGTGCTTGTGTGTGTGTGCTTGTGTGTGTGTGTGTGTGTGTGTGTGTGTGTGTGTGTGTGTGTGTGTGTGTGTGTGTGTGTGTGTGTGTGAAGACCCAATGTTGATGTCTGGTGTCTTCCATTATTTTCCACNATGTATATTGACACAGGGTCTCTCACTGAACCTAGAACTCACCTTTTGGTCTAATCTGGCTAGCCAGCTTGCTCTGAGGAGTCCCCATCTTTGCCTCCTGTGGTGGTGTTACAGGAGGGCTGCCACACTCACTTTTCTGGATCTGAACTATAGTTCTCACTCTTGTACTGCAGATGCTTTACCAACCAAGCCATCACCCCACCCCAGCATCTTTTCTTTACCATATTCTTTATGAAGAAATATTTAATTATTTTTTGAGAATTTCATGCAAATATATTNTGATCATATTCATCCCCAACTCCTCCTCTTAACTCTTCCCAGATCCACCCCCACCTTTGCTCCCCCAACTTCATTTTCTCTTTTTCCCTCCTTCTCCACTCCTAATCCAGCTTCTGACACATGGTATATCCCCGCTACTCAGAATCTGTCCTTTTTCCCTGTATAGCGAATCTTTGTGTCTCTAAGTGTTGGCTTCCTTTACTGTCCCTTCCATTTGGGACTCCTTTCTTCGTTAATGAGTTCAGATTCTTCCTTTGGATCCAATTATGTGCTGGTCTAGTAAGGGCTTCCTTCTCTAACTCCCATATGTTTTATCTGTGCCGCTGTTCAGTTCCTTGCCTGGATTAGCTATGGGTTCACAGATCTGTCTTTCTCATCGACACTGACCTCTGTGAGGGCAGACATGGTGTGTTTTCATCTTGTGAACTCAGGAATGGTGGCTGGACCTGCCACATGGCAGTTTCATGATGCTTGGCGAAATCCTCCAAATTGCATATGGCAAGGCGGTCTGCAAAACAGTGTTGTGGGTGTTAGAAATGTTCATTGTTGGTCAAAACATGATCCCCAGCCTCACAGTTTTTATAACTTAATTGAGAACTAGTCTTTCTATAAAAAACAAAACAAAACAAAACAAACCCCATGAAAACCCAGTATCAGCCAGGCATAATGGTATGTGCCTTTCATCCCAGCAGTCAGAAGGCAGAGGCCAGGGGAATCTCTGTGAGTGTGAGACCAGCCTGTTCTACATAGTGAATTCCAGGCCAGTCACAGCTGTATAGAGAGACCCTGCCTCACAGAAGAAAGCTTAGCGTGGCAGAGCATGAGTAGAACTGGAGTTGCCAGCACACTGCTTTCCAGTTCAAATGATTCACTACACGAATTTGACAAAGTAGTTCCCCTCTCTAACCCTTGGTTTTCATTTCTATTAACAAAGGGGATTGATTAGAGGCCTCTGATGATTTCCAAAGCCAGAAGGGCTCTGAGAGACTTGGCTCCCTAGAAACTGTGTGAAAAGAGGCTGTGTAGTCTCTGTTCGCCCCCTGGTGGTCACATGGTGACATCACAGTCCTGGGAGAATGGAAGATGGGGATGAGAGGGCAGAGCTGAGACTAGCAAGCAAATAGTGAACAAAGAACCGTCGTCCGTGACCATTCTAGAACAGACAAACCAAATTCATCACTGGTCACTATGCTCTCTGTTCTCGGCCTTTAGCTGAACCTTCTTATATCAGTTTCTTCCCAAACAGGAGACATTTTCTTCGGAGGCAAATTCTTCCTTCAGTATTACTATTTATGCATTCATTTATGACAAAAAATGGTTTCACTGCCTCTCACATTTGTCCTGAATGGGACGATGGCCACTTTCTTTTGGAGCCTTGGTCTAGATGAAGTGAAGCTAGTAAGATTTCTTTGTTGAGGGTTTCGGAGGCAGGCTCAGTGAGCATTAAACAGGTGAGCTGAACTATAATGTGGCAGATACTAGCAGAGAAAGGTATGTCTCTAAATGTCTTACTTGGAAATGGGGTTGGGTAGAGTTATTCGCTCATTTTTCTCTTATTCATTCTATCATAAACCCAATATACACTTAAAGCCACCTCTGTCCCTTTAAAAACAACAACTATACCCAGCACTCAGGAGGCAGAGGCAGGCGGATCTCTGTGAATTCGAGGCCAGCCTGGGCTACCGAGTGAGTTCCAGGAAAGGCGCCAAAGCTACACAGAGAAACCCTGTCTCGAA
>LZPO01017300.1:475628-490515 GCA_001675575.1 Neotoma lepida | reverse complement strand
AAAAAAAAAAAGGAAATTGGTTGCTTAGAATCACAGAGTCTATGGGGAAGAAGAGTAGAGAATATTCAGAGTCAGGAAGAGGTAAAGAAAGGATAGGAAGCCTGTGGGGATGGAGATGGGAAGGAGGGCTGTGAGTGGCCACATATGTAATTAGTGGATTTACAGTATCTAAGTAGGAAACTCAGAGATGACTTTTCCACNGCCAATGTGCTTGTTTGTTAAATAGATTTTTTCTTATGCATTATACTTTGAAACTCACTAACTGTATTAACATTAGGTATCAACTATTGAAGGTTATTCCATGATTTCATAGCTGCCCCATGTCATCAATATCCTGCCTGCCTTCTTGTGGCTGAAGTCACAGTGTATACAGATGTTGAGTGACAACTGACAGCATTCTTTAGTGATATCTCAGTTCCATATGGGCAGGGAGAAGACACTATTTTTACTCCATATTCATAATTACAGATTTGAGAATTATTCCTATAAAATCCACATGCCACATTCCTTTAGTCCAAATATGACGTCTTTTGATTACTCCTAAAGATCTTAAATGTTTTCCTCTGTAAAACAGAGACATAAATATGCCCATTGTACAGGGCTGACAGGCTTAACTGAGATAGTCACCTTACTGTTTAATATGGCGCCTGCCACATAGTGTAAGTTCTCTGTAAACTCTAGTTTTGTTTATTTTTGAACCACTTTTTTCATTTAAAAATTTATAGTTATGTGTGTTTTATCTGCATGTATGTCTGTGTACTACATGTGTGCCTGGTGCTTTCAGAGGTCTGAAGAGGGCACTGACCCTCTGGAACTGGAATTGCAGGCATTTGTGAATTGCCATGTAGGTGCTGGGAATTGAACCTGGGTCCTCTGGAAGAACAGCCAGTGCTCTTAACCACTGAGCCATCTCTCCAGCTCCATTAAAATAACATTTTATCTCTACATTTTTGGGGTGGGAAGAGGTAGAGAGGGGGAAAGGGAGGGAGGAAAGGAAGAGAGGGGGGAGACAGAGAGGGAGATCCCTGTAAATGCCAGGCTTGCCTGTGGGGTCAGATGACATAGAGTCAGGTCTCTCCTTCTACCACATGGGCTTTGAGGGTTGAGCTCAGTTCTTCAGGCTTGCTGGCCCTACTTCATTTCCCCCCAGTTTTAGGCACATCCCCGGCCTTATGTTCTTCCCACATTAAATTGCTTAGTCATATTGTGCCGCAAAAGCTGAGCTTTGACGCCTCCGTGCCTCGGCTGTTTGCTCTGCCCGCCTTCCCTCCTGTTCACTGGGCGGACTCCTCAAAGCAGAGCTCTTGAGCCCCTTCCTGACCCTACCTGTGCTCTCTGCTTCCTTAAGCCCTTGTGGATGCTCATTACCCCACTTCTAGCTTTGCCACAATTATTGATGAGTCNGCTTGCCTATCAAAGAGGCAGAAACCAAGAGTTATGTGGGTTCATACAGTGTCTGGAGGGGTCAGATGGCTTCAAAGTAATGGGTAGAGGGATTAGCTTTGTGAGAACTTCTGAAACCAAAGGAAGGGAACAAAAAGAGGGAGACAAAGAAGCCCCCCAAAGAGAAGAGCAGGGCATGAGGGATGGGTTTTCTCTCATGCTAGCTGTGCGAGGTCTTTCCTGGGCTGGTGTGAAGGGGACCTGGCTCTGCAGAGACAGAGCCTTGTGTTGTGCAATATTATTTTAAGGTGTGTTACTTTTGTTTATGTTGCATTTATTTAACTCTGTGAAGCTGTGTTACTGTGCTTGTCTAAAACACCTGATGGTCTAATAAAGAACTGAACAGCCAATAGCGAGACAGGAGAAAGGATAGGCAGGGCTGGTAAAAGAGTTCAAGCAGAAGGATAAATCTGGGAGAGGGTAGAAGTAGCCAGAGAAGGAGGAGGACATCAGGGGCCAGCCACCCAGCTAAACAACCAGCAACGGAGTAAGAAAGAAAGGTATACAAAAATAGAGAAAGGTAAAAAAGTCCAGAGGCAAAAGACAGATAGATGGGTTAATTTAAAGTTAAGAAAAAGCTGGCAAGAAACAACGCAAGCTAAGGCTGGACATTTATGATTAATTAGCCTCCGTGTGATTTATTTGGGAGCTGGGTGGTGGGCCTCCCAAAAGAGCAAAAACAACTGACAACAGCCTTGTTTCCACCAGGAACCATGCTGAACCATTTTACTTTACGTCACAGTCCATCAGCCCAGCAGAGCAAAGCTGGGGTCACCAGCCTGAAGGGAGAGCAAAGGTTTGCAGAGGTGTGGATGAAGGGGAGGAAGAGCTTTAAGGATAGTTCACGGCTATGTGGAGCTGTCCGTGTTGAAGCTGTCTGTGTTGAGGCACGATGGCGGCCATGCGGTCTCTAGCCTGTGTGAATGGGGTAGCAGAGGGAAGCTAAGGAAGTTCACGACTATGTGGAGCTGTCCGTGTTGAGGCACGATGGTGGCTATGCGGTCTCTAGCCTGTGTGAATGGGGTAGCAGGGGGAAGCGTGGGACTCCACTCGTTTGTTCCAGTTAGCATCCTGTACTGAAGTGAGTCTATGGGTCTTACTTTTTCCTGGTTGTCCGTGGAGCCAGTGGGGGATGAGAAAAAAGAGCACGGCCTGCTATTGCCACTCTACTGCTGGGGACAGAGCCCTGACCCCGAATCCTGCCCTCCACCCTAGCTCAACCACCTGCCCTCAACAGGCCAATTAAAGAGACAGTAACAGTGAAAAATAGACAAAAATGTATTCAGTGTGGCCACAGAGGGAAGAGGACCACATCCCCCTCCTCTGGCCAAATCCAGCTTCTGGGTCCTAACACGAAGCTTCAGCATAAATATAGTACAAGGGGCATGTGGAGCTGAGCAGCTGTGGTCTAGGTGTGGTCTATTGTCTGGGCCAGAGTGTCTCCCTCAAGGCAGACTGACAAGCTGTTGGTCTGCGTGAAGTCTCTTTCTGAGAGACAAGTTCCTCCTCTGACCTGGCACCAGTTTCTAGTCTTTTCCTTCTCCCAGTACGAGATGGACAGGGAAATCCCAATTCCATGGGGCCTGTTGCTTCAATGGTTTGAAGTGTCTCTAGAATATCTTCATTCCCGCCAGGATGGTTACACTGTTTGGACTTGTTCTGTTCTAGAGGGTTGGCCTAACCTTGTTGTATCATTTCATAATCTGTAAAGCATCCCTAACAACCAGTCTCTGATGACACTTCAAAACAAGCCAACGTTTTGGTAAGAGAATTGCAGGACAAATTACAGGAACTGAGAATAGTTTAAGAAAAAATTGAATTGAGAGGCAAAGAGGCCAGGGTGCAGGTACCACAGCATAGTCCTTACTTGAGGAACAATCCAGTGTGGCTACTATCACCATGGTAAGGACACCACCCCTCCCCCGGTTCTCACCCAAGAGCCCTTGCTGTTGGATACCTACTGTCTTTGTTGCTACGAGCAATTCTAAGTCCGTCATTCACTGAAGATTCAGAGTTCTGAAAGGAGTGGCAAGGAGGCGGAGCCCAAGACCTGTGTCCTGTCCTGCCTTCTCTGGGCAGGGAGGAGTTAGTTGCTTCCCTATTTCAGCTTGCCTCTTCTTGTCAGAAATCCATAGAATGAGGCATTTCCCAGCAGAAATGAGATTTAAATGGCGGCAAATGAGATAGAACAGAACGTCTGCCAGGCCTCAGTCCTCTTCTCTCAGTCTGGTGCTCCTTCCTAGTTGCTCTGTTTTTGCTGGCTTGTCAATCATGATCACAATCTCTGGTTTACACTTGAAACTTTAGAACCATCTTCTTCTGATTCTTGTTCTCAGCATGAATAACTCACAGATCTGCCTGGCCCTCCGTCACCATTACTGTGTTAGATTACTTTGGCAACAGCGTAGAGGAGAGAAGGGACTGGGAACTGGGAATTGGTCTTCTGAATTTGAGAGATGGAAGAGACTTTTGAACGCATCCATTGTGACAGTCCTTCCTAGGAGTTTGTGTTAGAATTCTTATGGCATTAAGAATGAATCTCACAGATCCTGCCATCTTTCACCTCAGCTTTTGGCTTCGGCAGGTCTGAGGCAACCTTTGGGCCGCCATATGCCCATGTGCATATACTTGTGGGGTGCATCCCAGGTTGAGAACTGCTGAATTCTAGTACATTTATTTTAAAGCCAAACTGAGGNCAAGAAAGAAGGAAGTGAGCCAATGAAAAGGACCAGGAGCAAGATCAGATCCGGCAAATCCGGCAACTNGTTCAGTGATATTCAGATCTCTTACTCTTCCTCGAGGAAAAGAAAATTTCCTGTTTCTCTTTGTGTTCAAGAAAGCATGTTACACTGTTTCAGGCCAGCAGTGAAGAGGCCCTTCAGACTGAAGTCCTACTGAGTGAACAGCTCTCAGGAAGGAGCTGTTTCTAATGATGCTTGCTGACTAAGTTAGGGCTACTATTGCTGTGATGAAACTTGGGGAGGAAAAGGTTTATTGGCTTACAGACACTGGGTCACAGTCCATTGAGGAAGCCAAGGCAGGAACTCAAACTGGGCAGGAACCCAGAGGCAGGAGCTGATGCAGAGGACATGGAGGGGTGCTGCTTACTGGCTTGCTTCCCCTGGCTTGCTCTGCCTGCTTTCTTAACCCAGCACCACCAGGTCAGGGTTGGACAGCCCATAATGGGCTGGGCCCTTCCCCCATCAACCACTGGCTAAGAAAATGCTCTACAGGCTTGCCTGCAGCCTCAGGTAGGCCTCCCTCCTCTCAGATGACTCTAGCTTGTGTCAGGTTGACATAAAACGAACCAGCATACTCTCTATACAAGTCTCCCTTATCAGGACCAGGCAAAATGTCCCAAGAACCTCAAGTGGTAGGAAGTGAGGAAGCCCAGCCAAGACCAGATTTCTGTGTCTGGCAGGATTGGCTGTCTGGACTTCTGACTATCTGAACACAGTATTTATTTTAGTTACTCACGGACCCTTCTTCAGTTGCTGACTGTCCTTTAGCCACCTGGTTCTCTCTTGGGAATCCGTGGCTTTTTTTTTTCCCCTGGCTTCTGATTTTGACCAATCACCAACTCTGCATAATCTCATGGAACCCGGGGCCTCTGGATGCCTCCTTCTACATGTGTCAGGCTGACACAAGGCATTAATTGAAAAATTAATGTCTTTCCGAAGCCTCTGCTTTTCTATAAAGATAACATCTTGGTTCAAGTGTACCTTAAGGGCAGAAAAGTCAACAGCAGGAGCTGTTGTAGAAGAGCTATTTTTCCATCAGGGGGAGCCATTCTTTTTCCTAAATCCTCAGGATCCAGAAATGGAAATCAAAACAAAGTCAGCACCCTCGGTGGTGCTGGTGCACTTGGGAGGGGGAGGCAGAGGCAGGCGAATTTCTGTGAGTTCGAGGCCAGTCAGGTCTACAAAGCGAGTTCCAGGACAGTCTGAGCACCTCTCCCTGGCTTAAGCAGGAACAGTATGGCCAGAGCTGGCCTTTAGGAAGGAGCTCTTGGAGCCGTGGAACAAGATTTAGAGGAAGCGGGGCTGGGTGGTGAGAGGTCAGCTTGCAGAAGTCACTGCTGCCAGCTACATAAGAGATGATGAGAAATAAATCATACAGTGGCACCAGGGAATGAAGAGCCAGGAACAGGTTGGAAAGGAGCCATTTTGGCCAGAAAATGGCAGGACTATGGGAGATGAGGACGAAGTTATAGATGCCTGGGCTGGGAGCTTGAGGACCTGTGGAGGTAGTTCTGTGACTAGAATGTGGGAAATAAGAAGGGCTGTTTGAAAGGAGTGTGACATCAGTTTGTACACGAGGGATGCAGGCATCCAAGTATGTTTCCATAATGATGGATCCAGTAACTCTGAGCTGCAGATATTAATGTGGGGTTTCAGAAGGGAGAAAGTGTGAGGGGACGGGGGACCATACAGAGTGAGAAGGGAAGGGGACTGAGGACCAAGCTTGGAAGTGTTTCTACATTTAAATATCAAACAAGGAAGGAATCTGAGAAGGAGCTAGGGTGTGTGTCTACGTGTGAAATGAAGTATGCTTTTGCCCCAGTCAAGGGAGGGGATTTCATGAAGGGATGTGGAGAGAGAAGATTAGACGAGGGCTAGCAAGGCTTGTTATTTCAACACTCACTAAAGACTTTTGGTCATGGTAGGCCTCATTTCAATCACAACAAGCTGTCGTGGCCCTCAAGAAAAAGCACAGGCCCTTACCAAAGCAGGCGCTTAGGCAGGTTTCTGAATAGCTCACATAGATGTAATCACTTTATAAAGCTCCACGTCGCTCAGAATTTCCAAATAAATTCTTCCAGCGCGCAGCCTCTCTGGATTCAGTGCTAGAAACTGCAAAGCCTNGAGGGCGGGCTGAGGACCGGATCTATAAAGAATAACATTAAATATTAATGAGCAGTCTTCTGCTAAGCTGGGGGTTCAGGGAGAAACGTCCCCGAGCCGACTAGGTCCTCGCCGGTCCCGCCCCCTCATGAATATGCAGATGCTGCCCGCCGCACACTGCCCCGCCCTCTACTCCTCGCCCAGCGCAACAGACTCTCCCTTCAAACGGGAAACAAGATGGCGGCGGCAGGTCCGAGCACTCGGGCTTCTTCCGCGGCAGCCACAGCGGCTCTGAGTCGGCGGGGCCGGCGGGGCCGCTGTGACGAGATGGCGGCGGCCAAGACCGGGGTTCCGGGCCCGGCCTCCAGCCCCGCGTTGTTAGTGTTGCCGCCACCGCCGCGGCCGGAGGAGTCGGGCTGCGCCGGCTGCCTGGAGACCCCCGGGGAAGTGGCGGCCCTGCCGTGCGGCCACTCGCGGTGCCGAGGCTGCGCTTCACGCGCGCCGGGCCCGGGCTGCCGTCGCTGCCGTCCCCGCGGCTCGGGCTGGGCCCGCCGTCGGGCCCGCGACGACGGCCAGGCCGCCGCGGAGCTGCTGGGCGAGCGCGCCCGTCGCGGACAGCCGGAGCGCTGCCGCCCGCGCCGGGACGGGGGCGCGGCCGCAGCGGGGCCCAGGCCGGACCCGGAGCCGCGCGCCGAGCCAGGTGGAGCCTCCCCCTCGTCCCCTTGGGGTCCAGCCAGGCCCAGCCACCCGGGTCTGGCCTGGTGAGCGGGGTGGAGGATCCCGGGCCCTGCTGGAGCGGGTGTGGAGAGTTCTTCTCCTGGGGTCGCGATCGGGTTCGGTCCTGACGCGGTATGTGTTGGTTGGGGAATGTTGGACTTTGGAGCGAACGGCGGGCGTGTTGCCTTTGGAGGGGGCAGTGAGGGGACCCCGCGCCTTGCGTAAGTCAGAAGTTGGGAAGGAAACAATTCTTGGAACAAGTTAGGGGCATGTTGAAGTTGGTGCGTGGAGGGGGAGGGGCCCTGGAGGATCCCAGAAGCGCTTGTTTCAGTGTTAGGCGGAGGGCTTGGGGTCGTGTTCTAAGAAGGATGTGTTTTCCTGGGCTCCAGTGGATGAGCGACGGGTGTTGGGTATCCCAGGCTCGGGGGACAGATTGAATCTGAAGCTGTGAAGGGGGCTTTGCAGACTTGAGAGCAGAGTGGGTTGGAGGCTGAGCTCGCATGTGTGGTTCTTCTCGTGCAATCTTGAAAAAAAAAATACATGCTTATCGCAGAGCCTGGCACATAGGGAGGATGAGATAAACACCATCTATTTGTATTTGTGATAATACTAATCATAAACGCCAGGAGTGCTCGATGAAAAAGCTGGGTGGGATTTAAGTTTTGGAGACGAAGATTGGTTGGCTGGGCTGTTTTCTGTCTTTCTGGGTTGGTTTCCGTCTATGATGCTGGCAGTTTAAAGTTCTGTTGTAGGACTCTTGGCCCGAATTCCTTTTCCTTTCTCAGCATCGGCAGCCCATCACTTGTTGGTGCTGAAGTCTGAGATAGAAAATCCCTTTTGTAACACAAACCAAGACTTAGGCTTCTTTGGGGTACGCCCAGGCAGCATATCTACAACTGAGATTTTCAAGAAATGTAAAATCAGCAAATGCCATTTGCTAGCCCTTTTATGTTAGGAATTCTGCCTTGCGTTGCTTTCTGTAGGAGAAAGCAGGCATTGCTTTGTGTGCATGAAAGTGCAGTTCCTAGAAACTACAGGGTCCAGAATGCATCTGTTTTGGTTCAAGCAGAGACACCTGCCAAAGACGCCTACCTTGCTTTTCCGTCTAAGGGCTGAGATGGTCTGCATTTTACTTTCTGTGTTTCTTGTTTAGAACATCATAGCACTTTTGTGAAGTTGTGCCTTTATTTCTGTTTTATAGATGAGGCTGAGGCCCAGAGAGATTAAATAACTTGCCTAAGGATGAAAGTCCAATTCCATCTGATTCTTGCTCAATTTAGTTTGCTTTAATTTCTGAGATTATGAATATACAAGGCAATTTCTCTGGTCTCTCTACTTGACTATATGGTCAAATAGGATAGCAGTTTTTATTTCTGTATCTCCAGGAGCAGTTGTGAAATATCTGCTTTGAAATTTGAACTATGAAAGAGAGTATTGCTTGTTGGTTTGTGTGAACATTTTCCCCTTAAAGAAGTTTGTTTCATAAAGGACAGGCTGTTAGTGATTAAGGACATTTACTTAAAATGAGAGTCCATAGGATTTATTGAGTTATTTAGTATCATTATGTGGGTCATAATGAAAAGTATTTTCCCTAAATTTCTTTTTGGATCATTGAGTATATGCAATCCTATGTTTATTCAGCTAAATTTAGAAGAATTGAAAAATACTACTGAACTAGACATGGTGACGAAAACTTAGGATCTCAGTATTTGGGAAGTGGACTCAGGAGGTTCAAGGTTATTCTTTGCCATGTGAGAAGCTGTTTAAAAAACAAGACTTAATGCTGAATAGGGCTGGAGAATTATCTTCTAGCGTTAGTGGGTATTTCCTGAACTTATTTATATGCAATATTTTTAAATTAAAACTTTAATGGGGAGGGGGCAGCAAGATGTCACCAACAGTGCCAAGCTTGATTTGAGTTCAGTTCCAGGACTCACACAGTGAAGGGAGAGAACTGAGTCTGGAAAGTTGTCCCCTGACCTCCACACCTCCCAAAACAAATACATAAAAATGTCATTAATTGTGCTGGGACAAGCCTGTAATCCCACTATTTGGGAGATAGAGGAGAAGACAGAATCTTAAGTTCAGATCTTCCTTGACTATATAGTAAGTTTCAGGCCAGCCTGGGCTATATGGGGCTCTGTCTCAAAACAAAACAAAACCTCAGACCCTTTTTTACCATTCATGAGTCAGAGGCAAACAGAAGAAGGTTTTGGTAAATGGTGTTTTCCCTCATTTCCACCGTCTCCAGGGTCCACTTGTCACAATTTATGCATCTATATGGAGTCCTTATCAAAATGAAAATTTATATTTTTGCCATTTTTATACAAAAGATTGTGTGTTATATGCACTGTTCTGTATGTTGTGTGTATGTTACATGGATGAGGACAGAGCAAGATGTCACATACTTTCTTCCTCTATGCCAGTGCTTTAAACCTGGTGGTGACCCCCAACCATAAAATTATTTTCCTTCTACTTCATAACTGTAATTTTGTTACTGTTATGAATNGTAATATAAATATCTGTGTTTTCTGATGGTCTTAGGCAATCCCTGTGGAAGGGTCATTTGACCCCCAAAGAGGTTGCGACCCACACACTGCTTTATACCTTGTTGCTTTGAAATGAGGACACCTTCTTCTATGCCTTATTGCTTTGAGATGAGGTCTCTGATGGACCTGGAAGTTCTTCATTTTGCTAGGTTGACTGGTCAGCAAGATCGCAGAATCCTCCAGTCTGCCCATCACTGCTGAGGTGACAGGCACCTGAAGCTATGCCTCACTTTTTTATAGGGCTTTGAACTTAGGTCCTCATTGCAGATCAAGCACTCGTAGCCCCGGGGCCATCTCCCTAGCCCTGTAAGTTCTTTTTTGTTTGTTTGTTTAATTATATACTCATAATACATTCGTGCTAGAAGAGAAAACATCTTTAATATTCTTATAATTGTATGGAATTTTATTAAATGAGCATGACATTATTTAGCTATCTCTTGGTGAATGTTGAAGTGTAATATCCTTTTCTATTATAAACAGTTTTTTTCAAACTTAAATAAAAATTTTATGTGTATGAGTGTTTTGCCTGTGTGTGTGTGTGTATGTATGTGTGCTCTTGTGTGCACACCTGGTGCCCAAGGTGGCCAGAGGAGGGTGTCAGATGCCCTGGAATTGGTGTCATAGATGGCTGAGGATGACAGGTAGGTGCTGGGAACTGAGCTCCCAGAAGAGTAGCTAGTGTGCTCTTAAGCATGAGCCATCTCTCCAGACTCATACATAATTTTTAAAAAGTTGTTTTGTAAGTATGTGCATTTTTATGGAGAGGTCACCCACAGGTCAACAGATTTTCAGAGGATTGCTAAAGAAAAGAAAAAGGAAGAGATTCAGAACTGTTTCATTCCGGGTCCTCACTGTTCCAGAGAGAAGACTGAAGTGGAGGGGAGAAAGAACTCCTAGTTACAAGTTGCAGTGAGGTAGTAGATAAACAACAGCTGAAAGAGCTCTGTGTAAAAAGACAAAACAGACTTGGTGACAGTGAAAGGTCCACGTTGACTTTGTTTTGTTTTGTTTTTTGATAAGATCTTATGTTGTAGTCCAGCCAGCCGGAAGGAAGGAGGTCTGGAACTTGTGACTATTCTCCTTCTTCTCCTGAGTGCTGAGCTTGCAGGTGTGAGCTACCAGCCTGGCTCCTGATGGCATTTAATGGAGGAGGCTGAACTATTTGCATTGTGTTTCAAGTAGTAACTACAGCAGCAGGGGGTCCATTTGTAGGAACCCTGGGAAGTGTGTCTTCCAGTGGGTTCTTGCATCCCTTAGGCCAGCTGATGAAGGGAGGGTTGGGCCTGCTTTGTGAAACTGGAAATGAAATTGTTTAGGTTCATTGCTGTTGAAGTTTTTTTCTTTTTATTTATTTGTTTATTTATTTGAGGCATAGGCTGTTTTTGAACTCCTGCAGTCAGGTGGTGGCCTCACACTTCATCCTCTGCTTATNCTACTGTAGCTGCTTATTGTGGTTTGTATTTGGAGACAGGACCTTGTGGAGCCCTGCAGGCAGTACACTGGAGACCTTTTGGCCTCAGTCTCCTAAGTGGTGGGATTCGAGCATGTGCCATTGTGCACAATTTATTTATTTTTTGAAAAAAATTTCCAGGGGTTGGGGATTTAGCTCACTGGTAGAGTGCTTGCCTAGCAAGCACAAGGCCCTGGGTTTGGTCTTCAGCTCTGAGGGGGGAAAAAAGATTTCAAAGTACACTGTCTGTTTTAGAATTGGATTGTCTATGAAAACAAGTGTAGTCTGTGCTTGTTGCAAATTTTGGTTGTGTTTTTGACATTTTTGTGGCTGGACATTTTATTTATCTAATTTAGACAGGGTCTCNCTGTGTATCCCAGGATGGTCTCAGACTTACAGCAACCCTTCTCCCTCAGTCTGGGAGAATCTCCCTGAGTGCTGGGTTNCAAGTGTGTACCGCCATACCTAGTTTACTAGTTGTTCTTGCCGCTCTGTGCAGCCCAGTGTGTGAAGGCTTCAGGAGTGATGAGCTCAAGACTGACTCCAAGTTGAACTTCTCATTCTCTGAGGCTGTGCAGGTCCTTGTCTGTGTGGACATACTAAGTATTTGTACTGTCTTGAGCGGTGTGCAGGGGTTTATGATGAATACTGCAGTTTGCTAAGCATTGTTCACACCAGTGAACAAAATATTATAAATCCCTTTCTTGTGGAACTTATATTCTAAATTTGAAGGCATTCTAATGTATTGATTTAAAAACATTTGCTACACAGGCGTGCATAGATTTAGAACTGTACATAATAATTATATTTAAGCCTTATTGAAAATGATTAAAGAATTTTGAGAATTAAAGCCAAAGATGCTTTTAAATTATACTCTTTGATCTTGAAATAGGAACTTTATAGTTTTTAGCACAATTCTTTTTTCTTCTACTATAGGTAATGATTAAAGTAATTCTAGTAAGTTAGACAAAGGCTGATAACCATTTTAAGTTGGCAGCTTCTTTTTTCTATTTTTGCCTTAAAATTGAATTTCAAAAAATTAGTAGATAAAAAAGTGAATAGTACCTCATTTATCCTTCCTTTTTTATCCCGTAGTCTTCCTACACAAACATCCCTGTTCACACTTCTTGTTCACTTATGATTAACACACATTTTAAACATTTGCTTTCTGTGAAAAGCAAATAGTTCTGGTCTATTACTCAATTGTCAGACAACATCTGCTATGTGTGTTGCCTAAATTGCTTTTAGGACTAGTGAATAATGAAACTATGTGATTGTATAAAAGGACAGGGATTTTTCTGGTCTGTAAGGATTTGTTTCAAGATATAGAAAGTGACTCATCCCTTTCTCCTTAATGACATACACGAGCACACGAGCGTGTGTGTCCTTTTGTGTTGCACTAAGCAGGAACTGTGTGCCTCTTGCTTGCTTATGTGTTGTACAAAACTCAGTGGAGATTACCTTACCATCTCTTCTGCCAATGAAATGAATTACTGTGGAAAGAATCGCTCAGATCTGCGGATTCAGATTGAGCAGCAGGAATTCAGGTGGTGTTTCCTCTCTTACTCCAGCTCCCTGACTTCTGGTTAATTTAGAAGAGTTGTCTACCCTGAATTCATTTCTATGTGAATTTACTTGAGAATATAATATCTATTTTCATCACATTTTATTTGATTAATTTACTGAATATTTGTTCCTATTATTTTTTGAAGACACTCATTTGTTTTTATTGGTCGCAGTAAACCCAGTCTGGCCCAGGAGTTAGAACACAAAGTGTCTAGGAGAGAGTGGAAGGATAGGGGAACAGGACTTGCTGGGTGATAGTGGACTTCGGACACCTTGCCCAAGAGTGAGGATGCACGGGAGAATTCCGAAGAGGAGTTCACATTTGCACTTTAGAGACTCTGGTGGGGTAAAGTAACACGTGTTGGAAACCCCAGTTGTCTTTGAAAGGTGGCTAAGGTAGACTGCACCCAACCAGACTGGTGAATGCAGAACATTGACTTCATGTGCATTCCTGAGCTTGCTGGGAGACAGTAGTCAACAGACATAGAGTTATCCAAACTGTTAAGTCCTTGAGCCCTGACCTGTTACCCCTCAGCAGGCTCAAGGGATCTAAGTGAGGGAGGAGGTTCTGTTTTTCTCTGGGGGGTGGGGGGGTTTGAGTTGAGTTCAGCCATGTGCAAGAAGCTAAGACTTCTGCATAGCTCTGGTGTTCTTAATGGGCTATATTCTCTGTGAAAGGATTGGCTATTAAAAAAAAAAATCTATGCTCCATCACAAAGAGAAAATAAAAAATTTTGTCTTGATTTGCCTGGGCTTTTTGCAAAGAGGAACTAAAAAAAAATGTTTTCCTGAGAAACTAGAGCACAGGATGTATAGCTTTTTCACATTCAAGATCAGAGAGGTATTGGTTCAAAGAACCTATGCNGAGAAATTAATAGAAAAAGTGTCTCCAAGCTAGTGAACTATGTAAGTCCCATGGAGAAACTAAAACAAGACTATCAGGGACACACTCCTACCCTAGACAGCCCAGGGTTCTTCCACAAGAAGCCTGGCTGAGGTAAATTCGGTGGGAATGACAGTATGAGCNAGCAGGGTTCCACACAAAGAAGAGTCCACAGACAGAAACTGGGGACTGGCGCTCCTTGAACTGAGTGGTAGTTCAGAAGATAATTAATGAGTTTAGTTCAGGACTAAAGCTATTCCAGAATGAATATCCAGAATCGAACATCTCAGTGAATAAGACATGAAATAATTTGTAAAAACTAACTATAGCAGAAATCCATAGTCAGTGAGAGTGAACACTCAGTAGGGCAANTGGTACTTTACACAGATGAGAAAGTAGGTGAGTGTGTGAGGAAACTCCTCAGATTAGAGTAGAAAACTAGGAAAGAGAACTGAAGAGGTTGATTAGGAAGCTCCACATGTATTAATTCCAGGAGAAAAGCAGATAGAACGAGAGGGATGTAGGATCNGAAGATGTGATGACTTGAGAGAATTAATAAATAAAAATCCCAAATCTTTTAA
This sequence comes from Neotoma lepida, assembly GCA_001675575.1. Taxonomy (NCBI): domain Eukaryota; kingdom Metazoa; phylum Chordata; class Mammalia; order Rodentia; family Cricetidae; genus Neotoma; species Neotoma lepida. The sequence continues at coordinate 476,482 of LZPO01017300.1, read as the reverse complement.
GATTCATGAAGTCCAGCAAGAAAAACACAGAGCCATAATTAAACACATTGTGGTGAAACAACAGCCCCCTCTCCCCATGCTGGGGATTGAACCCAGTTTCTAAAAGTCAAAACCCAAGTGGCCAACTAAAGTTAGAAAAAATAGCAGCAGGTAAAATTCAAAGGAGATACATGATATAAAAGAATGGGGGAAGTTTCCAGTGAGAGGAGAGAAGTTTTGGCCTTACCTGGTGTACAGTGGTACTCTCAATGCAGCCTTCCCAGTCGTGGTCGTCTGCCTTAGGGAGCTCCCAGGTACCAGTGCTCACACAGTTTGTCTCAGACTGCACTACTGGAAAAAAGCGAGCAGTTTCCTTGAGAAAAGTAGAGATGAATTATGGGTCATTTCTGCAACTGTTATTACAATGAATGAGCAAAGTTCCTATGTATCATCATGACTAAATCTTGAAAAAAATGTGTATGAAAAGTTAGAAAAGGCTCCAGCTGATGCNATTTATATAAATAAAAAGGTGCACAAAGATGGGCTTATTTGAATGGAAAGGACTGCGAGATGAAGTCAGCAGTGTAGACTAGTCTTTCTGGCAGTCAGTGAAAGAAAGGAAATGGAGGGCAGAAGGGAGGGAGAGGCCATCTCTACAGAGAGGAGCAGAGCAGGCGCCTTTGGAAAGTCCCCATTCTTGGGATTTCGGTAGAATTTGAGCGCTAAAGTGACAGAGATCATATTTCTCTCTTGCTGCATACTGCAGGAAAGCCCATATGTTTATGAATTGCTTCTGGTTTTCCAGTGGCTGGAGATAATTTACTTCATTTTGGTAGGAAGCAGTTAATGGTTAAAGGAGGTCAGGGCCAGGTCTG
>LZPO01017300.1:460860-471433 GCA_001675575.1 Neotoma lepida | reverse complement strand
ATTTCAGAGACAACCATTGTTAATGAGGATAAATTTTGCCACACTTTTTATTTGCTGTTCCAGTTAGCANTAACTGTCAAGGTGACACAGACTAGAATTATCTGAGAAGAAAACATTGATTGAAGAATTGCCTAGATCAGACTGGTCTGTGGACGTTTTTGTGGGCATAGATTGGTCTGTGAGGGTGTTGTTTGGTAATTAATTGATGCAAGAGGGCCCAGCTCACTGTGGATGGCACCAGCCCTAGGCAGATGCTTCTGGCCTGTATAAGAAAGCTAGCCAAGCATGAACCTTGGATTGTGCCAAAGAGGAAGCTAGCAAGCAGAGTTCCCTCAGGATTTCTGCTCCAAGTTCCTCCCCTGACTTCCCTCAGTGTAAGTGAGGGGAAGTGTAAGCCGAATACCTGCTTTCCTCCGTAAGTTGCTTTGGTCAGGGAGTTTTATGTAGNAACAGAAAGAAAATTAGAACATGTATGAATAGTATGTGTGGCTTGTGTGCAAATTCAGGTTTATATTTAATCACCTAAATGTCTGGAATTTCAGAGTCTGGGAAATTTCTACCACAGCACGATTTTACTTAAATTTATCCTGTAGTGTGTGAAATTGAGTAACTGTGTGTCTTGTTCTTGTGATTGTCTCACAATGCAGATGTTTCTGACAGAAATAAGTAGGCTTGTTAAATAGGATATGAAGGATTTGTCAGCTTTAGGCATTGTTTGATATAGGCAGGAAAGTTTTGGAGGTAGAAGAATTAGCATTTATGGAATTTACTTTGCCTNTATGCTAAGGCTTTATGCTTTATTTAATGGAGAATTCCTAATTTGTGTAAGGCACTGGACTAGATTCCTAGGAAGGCTGGACTTGAGAGCAAAGTGTATTAAAAAGGAGGAACGCTGAGGGAATTAAATGCTTTTCCACTTAAGCGTGCTTCATTGTGCTGTGGAAGAATGCATTCTGGGAAGCTTCAGTGTTAATGCAGAGGACAGTGTTGGCTGGTTTTTCGTTCCATTCTTTCCAGGGGAAGTGGCTGGCACTGCTGTAAAGACCAGTGAGCTGTGCTGTCCCAGACACGTGTTTTCAGTAAGGCTGCTTAGGTGATTCTAGAGAATCATAGTTCTTAGATGTAAGTGTAGACTCTTTGTGCACAGTGGATTNGATTATGCCCNTCCTCTTAACTTTGTTTCCCTCTGTACTGTTACCCATCTTTGNCTAACCTAGAGGTGTGTTTGGGCATTTTAAAAAGCTTTTGGTACAGTAGTTGGATGAAAACAAACACTCATATAAACAAAACCAACAGCAGCAACAGAAGACCCCAACAGAACGGGCTGAACTGAGAACTAAAGACAAGACTGCAGAAACAGTCTTCATGGGTTGGTTGTCAAGGGAGCAGAGAATCAGTACCTGTGTGGTGAGAGCTTGAGAAGCTTTTCTCTTTAAGGTAGGTGACACCAAGTCACCTATCTTATGTGTATTATGTATTACATTTGTGTATTATGGTGGGGGGAGAAATTGGTGGTTCCAGAGACTTTTGAGTAGAGAAAACTGANTGTGGAAGTTTATATTCTCATTGGATAATTCAACAAACATTTTTTGAAGGCACTGAATGACTTGGATACATACTTGGTGATCCTCTATCCTCATCTCTAGGCAGAGGCAGAGTCAAGCCTTGGTAGCATGTATGATACATGCTAGTGCATTTATAGAATGCTGTGATCATCAGACATGTAATGTGCTTCTCTCTGGGTTAGTAGAAAAGCTTTAAAAAGGAGAAGGCAGAAAACGGGTTTGAGGTATGGATAGAGGATCATCCTGCAATGAAGGAGAAAAAAACGTATTTTAGGAAGAAGCAGCATGTGTGAAGTCATGGTGTAGTATGACATATTGGGAATAATGGGTGAGGGCTAGTGACAGGTACTATTGTAGGAAGGGTAAAGATATACTTGGAGTGGTAGTTTGGGGTCCTATTATATAGATCTTGGAGGGAGTTAAAGGNTAACCAAAGTTACTCACTAGGACGACGATAGGGCCAGAGCTCTTTATACAGAACTAGAGAAGCAATGTTGAGGATAGATGGAAAGACAGAGTTTGAGAGANAGGGAGGCTGCCATTGAATATGCACACAAGCTGTCCCCAGTAATACTGGAAGAATAGTTGACATGGACTATGTCTTCATGGACTTCAGATAGGAGTTACTCCCATTTTATAGTTAAAGAATTAAGCTAGCAAGGAAGAATAGTGGAGGTGCAATCCAGGATAGGGTACAATTGAACACAGGTCTGTTTGGTTCCAGATCCTGGACTCTTTCTAACTTAGGAATCATTTTACTGATGACTGTTGTCTTAGTCAGTGTCCTATTGCTGTGAAGAGACACCATGACCATGGCAACTCTTATAAAGGAAAGCATTTAATTGGAGNGGGCTGACATGCAGAGGTGTAGTCCATAATTGTCATGGCGGGGAGCCTAGTGGGAAGCATGGCAGCANGCAAGTGTTGGAGAGGTAGCTGAGAGTTCTACATCTGGATCAGCAGGCCACAGGAAGAGAGGCACTGGGCCTGGCTTGGGCTTTTGAAATCTCAAAAGCCCACCCACCAGTGACACACCTCTTCCAACAAGGCCNCACCTGCTATTAGTGCCACTCCCTATGAGTCTATGGTGGCCATTTTCTTTCAAACCNCAATTGTGAATGATGTTTTGCCTCATATAGAAGAAATCAAAAGTCGTTGTTCCATGGTGGTGGATGTGATGCTGTGGACACATGTAGTTCTTTGTTCGCCTTGGATGAGAGCTCTGAGGCCCAAGCCTTTCTTCTCAGCTGCTGCTGAGTCCTGTTCCTACATTTGATTCTGTGACCTCTTTAATCATAGGGTTTTACTGATGATCCATTACAGGTTGCCTAACAAGAAAACATTGCTTTGGGGGCCATTTTTAGATTCAGTATGGAAGTCTTATTTGCTTGTTTCTACTTTTAACATCTGCCTTTGCAAGTCTATTGACCTCTACTATCAGTCCTCTCTGTTTCAGGAGTTGGCAAACTGTGGCCAGTAGGTTAGTGCAGCTTCACCCTTCCTTCCAAAAGTGTTGCCTGTCCTTCCAGTCTGCTCTCTTCCCCTCGTGACCCTTGACTGCAGCACTTGGTTGTAAGGTTGATTTGGCAGTTGCTTATTCTGTGTGACTGTTATCCCTGCAGTTGTTCTAGGACCTTTTATAGATTTTTCTAACTAATAAACCATACTAAATTCTTTGTGGAATGTCGCATGCCTCGTGTTTGTGTGTTTTTTCTTCTCAGTCACTTCCCTTCTTCATTGCTCATTTCCTCTTTAACCTCCTAATATCTTGTGACTGTTTCCATGGTGTACACACACACACACACACACACACACACACTCCTATGTTAGCACTTTGATTTTTTTTCTCCTTTTGTGAATTCTATTAAGTCACCATTTTTTTTCTAGCATGGCAATTATCTACCATACTCTAACAATGCCTTCTCATCTTATTAAAGCAACTTATATTATTGGGTATTCTAGTTACTGCCCAGCCCATTGCCCTGTGCAGTGTACTCAATAAATGAATTTTAAAAAATTCCCTTGTCTTATTTTGGGTTACTGTTGCTGTGATGAAACACCATGAGCAAAGCAACTTGGGAAGGAAAGGGTTTATTTGGCTTCCACTTCCACATCACCGTTCGTCTTTGAGGAAGTCAGGACAGGAACTCAAACAGGGCAGGATCCTGGGGGTAGGAGCTGATGCAGAAACCACAGAGGGGTGCTGCTTACTGGCTTGTTCCTCATGGCTTGCTCAGTCTGCTTTCTTACAGAACTCAGGACACCAGCCCAGGGATTGTACCACCCACAGTGGGCTGGGCCCTCCCCCAACTGTTGACTGCCATGGGAGGAGACCTTACCCTTTCGGAGGAGTGGATGGGGGGAGTAAGAAAGAGATGGGGGGCGGGAACAGGAGGAGAGGAGGGAGGGGAAACTGTGATTGTTATGTAAAATAAAATTTTAAAAGTTAATAATAAAAAAAGAAAANGCTCTACAGGCTTGCCCACAGCCCAATCATTTTCTCAATTGAGGTACCGTCCTCTCAGATGGCTTTAGCTTCTGTCAGGTTGTCATAAATTAGCCAGCACAGTCTTCTATATAATTTTAATAGCTAAATAATAGTATATTGTCTGGCTAGTCATAATTAGCCTAACCAATCTCTCAGTGTTGAGCACTGAGGTTATTTTTGGTTTTCATTTTGTAGTGAAAATCTTTTTAACTTTTAACTTACATTTATTTGTGTATATGTGTGTGTGTGTTGGATTACAGCATGCTTGAGGAAGTTGGAAGACAGNTTGAGAAGTTGGCTCTTTCCTTCTATGATGTGGGCCCTGGGGGTCAAATTCAGGTCATCAGGTGTGGTGGCAAGCATCTTTGCCAAGCCATCTTGTGGGCCCTGAAAAGTTTTATGTAAGTGTTTCTGTTCTGTTCTAGAATATTTTTTCAGATACATTCCTAGAAATTAAATTATTATNTCTGAAGTTACAAACATAAATTCTTAGTATGTGAGCTGTGAAATTTTGATTTGATTAATGCTTTACCAGGGGATATATTTTAAAAATATAAACAGTGAAATTGAGTGTAATGGTGATTAGAGATGTTCAGGTTTATCCATTGGTAGGTAGTCTACATACTTGATTCTAAATTTTATTAGCTTTTAGCAAAAATTTTAAAAAGATTTATTTAAAATATACGAGTGTTTTACTTACATATATGTATGTGACCCATTTGCATACCTAGTGCCTGTAGATGTCAGAAGAATACATCAGATCCCCTAGAATTTAAGTCATAGGCAGTTGTGAGGTACCGTGTGAGTGCTGGGAATCAAACCCATGTCCTCTGGAAGAGCAGCAAGTGCTCTTCATATTCTTAGTTCTTAGCCTTTTCTCTCTACACTGTTTTCTTCCCAGGCAAGCACTCTTGGTATTGCCTACTATAATTCTTCCTGTCTTGAGTGAGGAAGTTAGCAGTTGTGCTAGTTTAGTATAGTTGACACTTGGCTGTTGTCCACACTCTTAGAAGGAGCAAACAGAGAATAGTAGATAATAAGCTTTTCTTTCCTTTGTGGTGCTGGGGATTGAACCCACTGCCCACGTGTGTGATGTAAGTGCTTTGACGCTGAGCTATATCACCCCCCAGTAGCGTGGGGGGACATAATAGTTTGGTTTTAGCACGCAATTATGATTTACTCTTATTTCTCCTTTCATGCTACAGAGTATATGCTTAATTTAACATTAGAATTTCTCCTTTCGGAGGGCTGGCTGTGGTACCTATCATCTCAGCTCTCGGGACAGTATCTTCGGTGGACATGGTGAGACTATCTTCACAAAGTTCTCTTTTTATATGTTCTGTTTGACAGCTGTTTTGAGGTTGGTGGATAGGCACACACATACATGGNTAAGTTGAGAGTGTATCCATAGTGACTCGTTTTCTGTGCATCTCTGCACTTACTGTATGTTTTGAAGATTTACAGTATTTCCCCTTTATCTGCCAGGGACATGCTCCAANACCCCAGTGCATGCCGGTAGCTGTGGATAAGATAAAGCCTTGTNTTTGCTTATTTTCTATGCACACACGTTTAACTTTTCTAAGTGTATCTAGGCCTCAGTACTGTGTTCAGCTGCTGTAGACAGCNGAGGTATCTTCTCTCATCTGAACTTCAGTATCCAAGCTTCTTTTCTGTCTTTGCTATCAAGATTTTAANCATTTAAAACCGTTTTTACATTTATTTATTTTGTGTATACCTTTGTGTATCCCACAGCCTGTATGGAGTCAGAGGACAGCTTTTGGGAGTCACTTATCTCCTTCCACCATGAAGGTTTCTGGGATTGAATTGGTGTCATCAGGCTTGGTTGCAAGTACCCATACTCTCTGAGTCATCTTGGTGGTTCCATTTTAACATTTTTAGAGAATGTTTTCCCATGGGTCTATTAGGCTTGTCTCTTCCTTCTTATTCCTCTTTTATTCTTAGGACTATGTCTCTGTTAGAACATTCACTCAATAATAATTGCTCCGACTTCATCTCCTCCCATCCATATCATCACTTGTAGAGGAGTTTCATGCCTCTTTGCCCATGCCCCGTAGAGGTGGAAATGCATTGTTTTGTGTCTAGAACTACTCTTCAGGTGTTAGTCCCACCTTTNGGCCTCCTCAGCATCCCTTCCATTGCTGTCCACCGTCTCCTGTGCCCCACTCGTATCCCCCAGCGTACTCATCTAGTTTCTGAGCAGCTTGCTTGTCTTTGCAGTACTTTTTCTTGATACCTGCCATAACTGCAGGNTCCTGTTGGTTCTTTCTTCTTTCTTCAGATTTATCTGTGTATCCACACTTGCCTTATAATGTGCTTCATCTCAGAATTTGAAAAGATAGTTTGGTCTCATTTGTGCTTTGTGCTTTTATCATGAAATCTTGTTTTTCTTACAGTGCTTATGAAGTATGTAGATTTTAAATTCTTCTGGCTACAGTGGAACAGATTGTAGCAGACAAACCCCTGCTGAGAATAGCTAGAAGAGCCTTATTTTTTTAAAAAAAAAAATCCGTGTGAGAGCACTGTAAGGTTGCCAAGGCAGCCAGGGCTTCAGACGTTTGTGGATTCTTGGTGAAGGGAGGAAGCAGCTAGTAAGAAGCAAGAAGCAGAGAAGCTCTCCTCATGGGCCTGAGGAGATAAAAAGCATCGCTCAGGGTGCCATGCAGCCAGACCTGACAGGCTAGGACCCTAGTAAGGAGGTGCATTCCCACCTGCTGTCTCAGGCATTTGCTGGCTGAAGTGGGCAGGGTAAAAGGTTGGGGAGCCTTCCAGAAGCCACTGAGAAACAGGATGTCTTTTAGCTTTCCTTCAGTGTTAAGGAAGAAAATTTCCAGGAGCTTCTGAGGAATCCTGTGTGTGGTGAATGCCTGGGATCCTCATTGGATCCCTGTGGTGTGAGAGCAAGGGCAGAGTAAGGTTTACAAACTGGACACTGCAGGCTGCTTTGAGCCCGTTTATGTCCTGTTTAGGTTGTGGGGCGATTTACTCTCATTCTGACTGATGTTGGAAAACATGGTGAGCCTCAGTAGGGAGATGCTGCCATCCAGAGCTGCTGTGTTTTTATGCACAGNGGATGACATCTTACCCCAAATCACCAGGCCAACTAAGAAGCTAGGAGAAAAGCAGACATTGTAGGAATGGCTGTTACAGAAATGCTGTCCCATTTACATAGTAGTTTGTTTAGTCAGTCTCAATTTGAAGNTCATTCNGATTGTAGTCTTAAGTATTGTGAGTGATCTGCAGTGAACATTCTTGTACATACGTCTTTGCACACATCAGTATCTTTAAGATACAGTGTCTTGTGCATGCTACCTCAGTCTCTGTGAGTTCATATGGGTGTCAATCATGTTGATTTAGAGGGCATTGTTTTCTTGGTGTCCTTCATCCCCTCTGGCTCTTACACTCTATCTGTCTCCTCTTCTTTGGGGTTCCTTGAGCCCTGAGGGGAGCGATTTGATGGAGACATCCTGTTTAGAGCTGAGTGTTCCAAGGTCTCTTATTCTCTGCATAATATCTGGCTATAGGTNTCTGTATTTGTTCCCATCTGCTGTAGGAAGAAACTTCTCTGATGATAGTTGAGCACTGATCTATGAGTATAGTCGTTTTATTACTAGTAGTATTTGNTTTTACCCTAGGTCCCTGGGCTGTCTCATTTCAGATTCTTGGTCACCTAGGCGGTGTCAGGTCTGGGTTCCATCTTGTGGAGTGGACTTCTATCAAATCAGACATGGGTTGGTCACTCCCATAAACTTTGTGTCACCATTGNACTAGTGCATCCTGCAGGCAGNACACCATTGTACAGCAAAGAGTCTGTGGCTGGGTTGGTGTTTGTTTCTCCTTTGGNAGCTTGCAGAGTACCTTCCTGTACCAAAGATGCTAGAAAACAGGAGTGAATGCTCTATGTAGGCACCAGCTTGGCTTTTCCATGTTTAAAGTGTTGAGTGGGTGTTGTCTTCAGCAATGGGGCCTTATTGTCTGTTAGTAGAGAGCAACCTATAGTCTTAGCAACGTCCTGGGTTGTAGGGGATTCATGTGGGACCCCTTTGGCCAACAACTCAATTAGATATAATCCAAACTCGGTATTGGAAGCTTCTTTGGTGACAAGAGATGGCCAGTTGGGGCTTTGTCTCCCCCATTATTTGGCCATTTCATTTAGATCACCTTTATATATTTTTTTTATAATTTAATTTTTTATTAAAACATTTGATGTACAATTGCAGGAGAGATAATATACAGATAGTTTGAACATAAATATAGGTACAAATTTTTATCCTAGTAGTGAAATGTTTCACTAAAGTTTACCCAGTGACTGGGCAAAACCCAAACTTATTTTATGCTACAGTCATATTTTAGAAATTTTTTTCTGTTAGGTTTTCATACTACTCCAAGGCCTGCNTGGGTCTGCACCAGTTGAGGTCCGAGAGCCAAAAGGGGAAGTAGGCACATGCCCCCTTCCTTAACTCAGAAACAATCTCCAATTGATAACCACTTGCAACTATAAATACAGTTTCCTCAAAGGGAGTCTCACTGGGGAAACAAACTACTCTTAAAGATTAGCCTGCATGGCCAGCAGTAGATGGCCAACTAAAATGAACTCCATGGCATCTTTGGAGGTTCCTTGTCATATAATGTCTTGTAAGAACTCTTATTCTCATTTTATCTTTTTGTTTGTTTGTTTGTTTTTCAAGACAAGGTTTCTCTGTGTAGCTTTGTCGCCTTTCCTGGAACTCACTCGGTAGACCAGGCTGGCCTCGAACTCAGAGAGATCTGCCTGCCTCTGCCTCCCGAGTGCTGAGATTAAAGGCGTGCGCCACCACTGCCTGGCACTATTTTTTATTTTTATTTTATTTATATGTTTTTTTCCTCTCTTTTTANTCAACAGGGCTTTTGCGTATATGTTACGGCTTCCAGTTTTAGTGTTTTTATGGGATTCCTGAGTGTGTGAACAAGTGGATCTCTGCTTCTTGTGCCTTCTCTTGGGCTCTTTTCCTTCTGTTAGTTTGTTTTGTCCAATTCCGATGTGTTAGTTTTGTTTTATCTTATTTTATTGTTATCCCGTAGAAGCCTGTTTGTTTTCTAATGAGAGACAGAAAGAGGGTGGCTCTGGAGGAGTAGAGGGAAACTGTACTCAGGATATATAATGTGAGAAAAAAACTTTTCAATTAAAAAAAAGAGATAACAGTATCCTTACCAATTCTTTTTTCTCCCTTACCAGCTCTTGTCTGTATCAAACTTTTTGATCTTTGGCAACTTGCTACATTAAAGTATTTTGTTTTTAATGGTTTTTATAGTTTATAGAACCTAAGCTGTAATTTCCTATGTCCTTTGTTAGGTGTGTGTTTGTGTACAGCGTCTGAATCCAGATTGCCTGGGTTTCAGTTATGATTTTCTTACAGCACTGGGGCATTAGCAAACTAAAGTCTCCGTACCTCAGTTTCCTCNTCTGGAAAATGGTACTGAAGACACAACACAGAGACATTGTGATCGGTGAGTTAGCCGTGGGCCCAGCGTATCCTGAGTTCCACAGAGTTGGCTACTATTGAAGGATACTTTACTTGTAGTCTGGTTCAAGGTGAGTAAGGAGAGTGGCTGAGAAGAGGGACTGAGAACGTTCAGGCGTAGATGTGGGGCAGAGCTTGGTTTGGCCAGAGCCAGAAACTGTTGATGGAAGGAAGGAATGAGGTGATAAAAAAACAGAGGTGGCAGAGACTGCGTCCCATGACTGTCTTATACTGTGTTGAAATGTAAGTGGTATAGAGCCAGCTCTGGTGGTTATAGACAATTGTCCCTTTATGTTCGAAGAGAATGCAGCACTCCCCAGTTAACCATTTTTCAGTAGATATTAATCTAACCATGTATTTGCATGGTGATAAGTAACTCACCAAACACTTTAACAACTTACAATCTTTTGAATTAATTGTTTTATATCATGTCTATAGTTCTAAGATGTGGTTATATTATTATAAAATTACGAATAAGGAAATTCATGCCAAGAGAGTTTTTAAAAATTGCCTCAAGGACAAATAGCTAGTCAATGAGAATATTCTCACTAAAATCTAAGACTTAATAGGTCTTAAATTCAATAAATCCAAGATTTACTTTTATTCTGCTACATTCATAAGAANTTAAACTTGTGATGGGGACCCTCAGTCATGTCACAAAACTAGAGGACAGTTGACTTTGGCCTTTGGGGTTGGTAAGCTAGCATCTTCCAGTACAGTAGAATAGGGTTGTTTTTTCTAATGCTACATTGAAGGACTAGAGAGATGGCGTAGTGGTTAGAGGCATTGGCCTCTCTTCAGAGGACCCACGTTCAGTTCCCAGTACCCACACAACTCACAACTGCCTGTAACTCCAGTTCTAGGGGATCTAGTGCCCTTTCCTGGAATCCACAGCCACCAGCCAAACACATGGTGCACAGACATACATACAGACAAAACACCCATACACAATAAATAAAAATAAAAAAAGTACTACAGTGAGTGTGGATATTCTGGTAGTG
>LZPO01017300.1:449947-460710 GCA_001675575.1 Neotoma lepida | reverse complement strand
ATTTATTACGTATACAATGTTCTGTCTGCATGTTTGCCTACACACCAGGAGAAGGCACCAGATCTCATTATAGATGGTTGTGAGCTACCGTGTGGTTGCTGGGAATTGAACTCAGGACCTCTGGAAGAACAGTCAGTGCTCTTGACCTCTGAGTCCTTTCTTAAGAAGGATCTTTAAGGATGTTTTTCTGTTCTTAGAATTTACATTAGACTAAAGTAAGTACAATGCTTAGGTCACTGACCACAGGTGTGTATCATCCTTAGACCATCTCATCCCTTGGGAGTTTCTCTTCCTGGTATGCATAGTCAGAGGGCAGGCATCAGGAAATTCTGTCAGCCCCAGATTTGTGTATGAATGGGGCTAGTCTGTGCACGCATGCATCCAAAGCCGTGTCCAGCACTTCTTTCTGTAAAGGAAGGAGTGTGAGTGTCTCTTCTCGTGCTGCTGAAACACTTGAGAATCATTGAACAGTTGGCAGATGTATTCCTAGGTAGACACTTTGAACCAGCTGACAACAAGGTCTCATGGGATTGGTACATTTTTTTTTTTTAAACTAACTCCTCTGTGCAAGAGAGGGTTGTGCTGCATTTCCTATTGGCCTTGACGTCTTGTTCCTCTGCCTGTAGTAGTGTTGCTGGCATTTCAACCTCAATTTCCTCTTCCGGGCTAGAGGAAGCTGACATACAATCCTAGGAAGTGAGGAAAAATTAAGTAAAATCCCACATCAGCAGATGCAAACTATCTTACAAATCATGGAACCCAACAGTTCATACTAACTGTTAATGTTAAGTGCTCGCTACATAGTCTCCAGTCAACTGTGAAAGAATGATTTGAAAGAGGAACTTTTGGACCAGCAAGATGGCTCAGCAGGGCAGGTACATACTGCCAACACTGACCACCTGAGTTCAGTCCCTGGGACCCACACAGTGGAAAGAGTGCTGGCTCCACGGTTGTCCTTTTACCTCTGCATGCACACAGTAGCACACATACCCCCTCCTGTAAGTTACTAAACATGTAATAAAAAATTTAAAAGGGGAGCTTGCTTTCATTTTCTGACCTTTGCTTGGTACATTTTCTCCATACTCATCCAAGCAGATTAAATGCTGCANTTCATAGAGTTTCAGAGACATTATTTTGATGTTATAATTACTCTAAGCCAAATANCATTTTACCTGTAAGATCGAACTGTAGTGGGGTTTTACAGATTTTAGAGGAATGTTGACTAGGAAGTAAGAATGAATTAAAAGTTGATACTGAACCAACAACTGTAGATGTGTAATATTGCTATCATTTCTCAGATACAAAATGGGATCTAAAGAATTTTTAGAGATAGGCATTTAGTAGTGCACATTTGTAATACCAGTATTCAGAGGGCTGAGGTAGGAAGATCTTAAGGTTATCCTGGGCTACACAGTGTGTGTGTGCGCGTANGTTCATGTGTGTGTGCGTGCCGGAAAACCCACAACCTCAGATACTCACCAAGAGCACTTACAGGACTCAGCATGTAGTTGAGCACATAGCTGTGATCATGGGCAGTGAAGTAATACTGAGGAAAATCAACAAAAAATATTTTGCAGGACAAAGTCTGGGGAAAATTAGGTACAGGCTTCCATAGTTTTCTCTCAGTGGAGGCATGCAAGATATGTATTATTCCCTCAGCAAAGAAGGTGGAGCAGTGTGTGAATGTTGCCAACCAGGGAAACTTGCTGGAGGCTTACTGCCTTTTTTAATGANTGGATCATACACTTTCTGTTGAGCATGTACCAAAATTTCATGCTCCTAATAGGTAAGCAGGTGTTTCCAGAGTCAGTGATGTGCAACAAACCATTCTTACCAGTAAAGCCAGGGAGGGTAGGAGCGTACCTGAAATCCAAGTTCAAGGTATCAGCCAAAGGCTAACTTTGTAGACAAGCCTTCATAATGACAGGCAGTTAGGTCTGTGATAGCTGTCTTTTTGGCAATGTGTGGTTTGTATGTATTTGATATCTAGTATATAGTGTGTGCTCGTTAACTGTTACATATTTTTATTATAAAACTTTTATTTTGTACTTTTGAGACATGGTCTTATTGCATAGCTCAGGTTTACCTTGGACTCAGTATATAATCTGGGATGGACTGGAATTCACAAAGATCCTTCTCTAGTTTCCTGAATGCTAAGGTTACAAGTATACGCCACACCAGGCCTATTGTAAGGATTCTTCATTGGCTCCTAGCACTAATACTACTTCTAATTATGGTATGTTTTCCTATGAGGTAGATTAGTTATTTTTAAAAAAAGCATTATACTTTGTATGGGGTCCCTGCAGGCTTTACAGCTGGCAGGGAAACAATCTGGGTGAGGGAGGAAATGAAACTCAGTTCAGCCTAACTTAGGTAACTAGTACTGGGCCAAACTTTTGGGAGTCTGAGCTGATTTATTTTTAGCCATATTTAAATACAGCATGATTTTGGAAAAAGTTTTCTGATAACAATTAACTCAGCCCCATGAGTATAGCAGAGCTTAAGACATGCTTACGTTGAAATTCTTTACAGAGTACATCTGGCTTCTTTCACAAAGATGGTTACTGTTGACTCAGAGATAGTGCCCAAGATTTAGGGTCTAGGGAAAATGACTAGGGTAAACATAATGCCTGTGGGTGTCAGATTGGCCTGGCCCTAAGATAACACAGAAGTCACTTAGGCTGTTGTAACTCATAAGGATGGGTTTTATGGCCTAGAAGCAATGTTTAAGATTTAGGGGGAAAGAGTCTGGGATAAGCAAAACATACATTCTAGGGAATATTTTCAGTAGTGCCTGTCTCAAAGATAGCAAGGAATCACCAGGTTGTAAACTACATCCTGTCCCAGCATTCCAGGAAGACAGGTAAAATCTTCCTTTGAGGAAACAAGCCTGTGTGTTTCACTTTTCCTGACTTCTTCAAGGCTTATCTGTGTGCACAAGNTCCTCTTGCCCGCTACAGTATATTTTTAAAAGTATAGAGATGGTGATGATGATGATGATTATTGATGTAGGGTCTTATTATGTAGCCCAGGCTAGCCTCAGACCCAANTTTTCCTGTCTCACCCTTTGGAATGTTGAGATTACAGGCATGTGCTATCATGCTTAGTTGAGAGTTTTACATTTTTAAATTATTCCAACCCAATATTAAGGTGATTTATATCAGTTCTAATGTTAGTGAATATCTGATGGCGTCCTACTCTTGTCTTTTGATTTCAAACAAGTTAGAGGCATAGTAAGATAGGATAGATTGTGGGGGGCCTATGGAGCCATGCGCCAGTAAAGAAGGTGCCATGCCCCAGTCAAGAGGGTGCCGTGGTAGTGGTGGGGAGGAGGGGGAGTGAACCCAAGTTGTTGACAAAGGTCTGTGGGGGCCTGTGGCTGGGAGGCAAGGAGGGAGGAACCCAAGCTGTTTACCAGGTGCATGGCTGGGTGACCTTTAAGCTGATTGGCCGGACGGGGTATCTGCCCCTCCCCCTCTAGCCTTGTGGTTTTAGGCTTTAAAAGGGGCTCACTGCTCTCTAATAAACGGGTTCCTGCTTGATTCCCTGTCNCATCTGATTGTCTCCGGAAAGGGAGGCTGGGAAACGAGTGGACAGCGCACTTAACCTTTCCTTGGCTCCAGGTTGTCCCTTCTGGGGAGACCTAAGTTTTCGGTGGGGCAGGACCCCACAATAGATGATAATAATTGTGGTCTAATTGCATATGAGATAGGTTGGCCAGTATTTTGATTCGTATTTGATAGATAAGGAGACTGAGGCAGAGAGAAGCTTTGAGATTTCGGAATNCTTTGACTTCATTGAAAGAGCAGGTGTCCAGACCCGGTATTATGAGCCCCCCCAAAGAGTTGTGATGCCAGATGCTGAGTTCCTGTTTAGCCTTACATGAATTACTTAATAAATGTTCCATAGTGAATTTAGCTTTTTGTGGAATATGCATATAAAAACAGGTAAGTCATGTTTTAACTTGCTAATAAAACCAACTTAAAAGGTAAAGAGCATCACACTACTAATATCAGCTATAGTCTCTTATNTTTAATAAATTATGCTGTATTCTACTGTCTGAAATAACTTACAAAGTATTTTCATTCTTCATATACTCACTTGATTCTTATAGCCTATAGTGAATGATATCATTGATTAAAATTGTATTTACTATGATTCTGATTTTATAGAAGAGGAATTGAGCCTGATTTGTCTGAGGCTCTGATTCTTGTGTAGGGTCAAGTTTTAAGTTTTAGATTATTTACAAGATGAAGATATTAAACGCTTGAGACTTGAAAATTTTATTCACTTTTGAAATTAGTGTATAGTGGATATACAAAATAATAGAATTCATTGTGTGATAAATAACCAGCAGGAACTGTTTTAGACAGAGAAAATTTCCTAATGGTAAACTAAGGTGTCATTTTTTTCTAAGCTATCANTGAAGTATTTTTATTCTCTTGTGTTGGGTAGTAGTCTTATTTATAAGTCTGAATAAGATTATGTTCCTTATGTTGTTCCTCAAAATACTTAGAATTTTAAAAAGTGAATCTGAGAAGATTGCTTTGGTTTGTACCAAAAGGAACTATGATAAAACTGATTATGTCTTGGTCTCAAGATCTTCCAAATATGGTACAAAATGAAGAAGTCATAAGAGAACAATTGGAGGCCAGGCATGGCATGTACTCCTTTAATCCCAATCCTAGCACTTGGGAGTCTGAGGCAGGTAGATCTCTGAGTTCCAGGCAAAGAGTCCGTCTTAAAAAGGAACAATTTGAGTAATATATTACATAAGAATATCTACCATAAGCAGAACCTACATAAACGATAGATAGGAAAAGTGTTGCTCTTCAGATGATGTGACTTACACAGAGGGACTTTAACCAATCAAGAAGATGAGTTTCTGTGAGCAGTAAAGGAAACATACTCAGAGGAAATATAAACTACTCTAGCTATGTGGAAAGGCCTCAGTTTACTCATGAAATGTCTTAGATTGACAACGCTAACGTTTCAACACTTGAGGTGTGCTGAACAGATGCCAATTTCATGCTGTGCTAGTGGGACCATAACCCAATGTAGTCTTAGGAAGGTGGGTTTATTATCTATTAAAAGACATCTCATCTTTGGCTCAACATTCAGTTGTCAGCAGTTTGTTCCGTAGNTAGACAAGTGGCCATGCAAAGGAGCATATATGTAACATCAGTTGTAGTGTTAGCAGTCACTGCAGATTGGAGCCCACTATGGTTACTTGCATTTAGGTCTTTTTAAAGAAATCTTTCTCTTTTTCTTCTTGGTTTTACTAGCTTCTGGTTTACTGTTTATTNCAGAGTACTGTATGAAAAATAGAAATAGCCAACCTTGTCAATTGTAATCAGCAGAAATCTACATTTGCAAATTTAATCAGGAAAGGAATTTAATGAGAAAGAATATTGGGTAACAGTTGGCAGTTGCATAGCTAGAGAGCTCAACTTGGAAAATGGCAGCCAGTGTGAAAGATAAAAATCTTTATAGTATGGATTCTTTGAAACTGTTTGAAATGTCTTTGTAATGTAGTATATTATAAATATTTGAATTGTTTCTTTTTTTCTTTAAGTAATAAATACTCTATTCATTGAGTGGACACATATATGTAAATATGATCAAATGTAATATTTTTATTGCATATTTTTCTGTTTATTTTTTACTGCCTTTTTGGTTTGCTTAATGTGTGTTTTTAATTGTGGTACATTAAATTTCTTACCATAATTTTATATNAATTTTTCCTTAAAATTTTGCTTGTTTGCTGTGTTGTAGGTTCATACAAATTTGTNACTGTTATCTCTTTAATGAATATTTTGTGTTTTTAGGTAGGTAAGGAAGTATACTAGTTTCCTTTCTGGTATAAAATACTGACCAAAATCAAGTTAGGGTCGAAAGGGGTTTATTTTAAAAGCCTGTCCAGGCAGGANCTTGAAGCAGAAACCATGGAGGAATGCTGCTTGCTGCTCGAACACAGACTCCCACTTAGTTAGCTTCTGTATGCAGCCTAGGACCACCTGCTCAGAGAATGGTGACTGCATATTCCCACAGGGGACTGGGTTCTCCTGCATCAATTCACATTCAAGACTGTCTCCCACAGACATGCCAGGAGGACTTTTTTAAGAGGGGCCCCACTGCAGTGCTTTTTCTAGGAGTGGAGAGAGATTGGTCTTAATTTTGGAAGCATTGCCCCTTTACTCATTAAATAGTTTCTCTTTTTACTCCTATTAAAGTTTCTCTTCCATCTCTGCCAGGCACCCCTGATGCTGTGTTAAGCCAACCGTTAGACCCACAGTTGCCTACCTCAGTTGTAGAATAGATAATGCCTACTGTGATGTTTCTGTGAAAGTTTCACTGACAAATGTGTGAAGTAGCTTACCTGTAATAGGTTTTCAGTATATGCGTTTGAAGTACTTTTTTAAAAAATAGATGTTTTCTGTAATGAATGTTTGGCCTGCAGGTATTTTGTACGTAACATGCGGGTCTGGTGCCTGTGGAGATCTGAAGATGGTTTGGATCCGTTAGAGCTGGAGTTACAGATGGTTGTGAGCTACTNTGTAGATTTTGGGAACTGAAGCCAGGTTCTCTGGAAGAGCAACTGATGCGCCTAACTGCTGTGCCATCTCCAGCCCCTGAAGTACTTTTTAAAAAGGATTTTGCTATCTTTTTTCTTCTTCCTTCTCTCTTTTTAAGCATCGACTTTTAAATGCACTTGCTTGTAAGTGGAATGTGCTTTTGGGTATGACTGGAACAATCATCAGGTCTTGAAGTGGGTAAGGGTGGTAGATTGTCTTCCAGACTGAGCAGAATGTCGTCCTAGTGCGGGGAGAGCTTGCTGTCACCCTGTTTAAGTATCTTCTTCATTCTTCAGTATACTTTCTTCTGGAAATACTTGAGACAATTGAAAAAGGACAAAGGGCTTTTGAAGAACTTAGTTTTTCTAGAAGCAACCCTGGTAGAGTTATCAGTAAATCATAAAACTCTTACTATAGTTAGAGCACTAAACATCTAGAGGATACAAGCTTTTGTCATATTTACAGAAATAAAGTATGTACCCCTCCACCCTTTTAAAAAATAGGTTCTTGCTTTGTAGCCCAGGCTGTTCTTGAATTTATGGCAATCCTGCTTTCGGCTCCTGTGTGCAGGGATTCCAGGCATGTACCCCATGAAGGCTCTTCCTTTTTAGTAACATTTAAGACTTAACCTTTTATTTCTGTTCTAAATTTTCATTTTTATTGCCCATTGCATAGCTACCATATACTTTATGCGTGCTACCATGTACTTNGTGGGTCTTATAGACATCATGTCTTCGATTTAGAATATATACAGAAAAGAGAGATGATAGACTTTTAGATGGGAAAACAGCANAGATTTTAATGTATATGGTTTCTGTTTTGTGGTTAGTCAAAGGTTGAGCAGTGTAGTGATTTTGAGAAGATGACCAGTTAATGGAGCACTTTGAAGAATGTGTTGAGAAGTAGTGACTTTGTTCCATAGGCTCAAGAGAGCCACTGAAGGCTTAGGGGGTTAAAGAAAGTAGGTTAAATACTGAAAAAATATACAACATATATGCACATATATATGTGGTGTGTGTGTGTGTGTGTGTGTGTGTGTGTGGTATGTGACATAGGGGCTTCAAATATACTTTTCTTTGTGGTCTTTTGGCATGTTTATCAGTGAGCCTTTTCCAGACCACTCTGTATAAAATAGACTTTTCCTTCTACCCTGCAATGATTTCCTTTCTGTAGCATTTCCGGCTACTACTCAATGTATTCACACTATTTACTTATGTCTGCTCCTCCACAAGATTGTAATTCATGGCACGAGGACTGCATTTNTTCATATTTCTTCCAATGCTTAAAACAAGTCCTNGTTTATAACCTTTAGTAAGTATTGAATTAATGAGTGAGTGAATATTCAAATTAAGATACCCATACTTTGAGCCAGGCGTGATGGCACATGCCTTAAATCCCAGCACAGAGGCAGAGGTAGGCAGAGTTCAAAACCAGCTTGGTCTACATAGTGAGTTCCAGGACACCCAGAGCGATACAGAGCCTGTATCAAAAAACAAACAATTGAAACATTTTTTTATGTGATTTATAATGTGGTGGTCAGCGGTTGGACATTGTCATGGTTCCTTCTTATAAAACCCTATTTAAAAGTATTTTCCTTTTCCTCCAGAGTTTATATTCAGAGCACCAATCAAATTAAGCAAGCCTGGAGAACTTCGTGAGGAATATGAATGCCTAAGAAAGGTACAGTGTACATATTAGCACAACATTTATTTTCTTAAAGTTAATTGAAATATTGATGTTAAAGAATGCCTACTTTTGATTCATTGGGTCTTTACATACTATTTTATACCATCCTACATAGATTTAAGCTAGACTAGAAGTAAACTTAGCTAAGAACCCTTTTGAGTTGTCTTTTCACAGATGAAAGTGTAGCTTATAGGGGCTGTCATACTCCACCAAGGAAGGTGTTCTCGACACTTAGCACAGCCCTTGCTAATAATTGTGTTATTTTTCCTTGCAAACACTTCTAGTTACTTGTACCTTCTGTTATTTTTGTAGCTTTTACTTTAGTAANTACTCCAGAAGAGTTGTAATGGAGGCCATAGGGTATATGAAACAATCTCTTAATTACAAAATATTTACTACTCAGAAAGCTTTTAGTTGTTTTATAATCCCCCCCCCCAATATTGGAGATTGAACCAAGGGCATGGTGGATATACTCTGCCACTGAGCTCTAGCCTGTAACTGTTGATTTTTGTTTTAATTTCAAACTAATTGTCTGAGACGGGCCTGTAGAAGTTTGATGTCAGCCCTCCCTGGTCCTCCCCCTGCATTACCATTGCTTACCTGGGCTTGTAAATACTTGGGTAAAGATTCTGCATATGGGCATTTACTTTATAAAGGTGAATGATCTTAATACTTAATCTGAATCGGGCACTGTCATAGAATAGAGGCAAGATGGAGTGATTGTTGTTCTCAGAGTGATAAATGCTTGGAAGAGTGGCTCAAGGAGGAAAGCGTTCATTTTGTCTCAGTATGGAAGGATACAGTCACTCATGGTGGAAAGGGCATGGCTGCAGGTGGCCATGTGGTGACAGCCACAGCCCTATGGTGACAGAAGCATGGGACAACTGCTTGCTCATACTTCTACAAGAAAGGCAGGAAGTAAGGCTGGCTAGACACTGCAGCAGCTCACTTCTTCCATCTAGCCATGTACACACATGCCCGCGCGNGCGNGCACACACAGTCTTCAGTGTAAATGAAATGATATGTTTTTATTATTCAGATATTTATTGAGCACCTGGTATGAGTCACTGGTGATACAGTGTAGAAGAAGACACATAAGGTCCTTGTCTTCAGGGAGATTCCTTTTTAGGAGTAAGACAAGAAATAAGCAATCATGATTGAACATAATAAAGCAGTCTGAAATGTCAGAAAGCAGTGGGAGGGAGTATTACAGCAGTTTTGGAAAGAGTGGTTAGGTATGTTCCTTCAGAGGCAGGACTGAGTCTTGAAAGAAGCAAATCCAAGAAACCATGAAACGGCCCCTCAGAGGCCTGGGGACCAGCAGCCTGGCTTGTTCAGTGCACAAGGACCTCAGCGTGTCTGAAGCACATGAATGTGAGCAGGGCGGAAGCAGGTGAGTGGTTCTAGGAAATGAGTTGGGAGATATTGAAGGGCCAGGTCAAAGAAGATGCAGTTAACTTGGTGAAGAGCCTA
This sequence comes from Neotoma lepida, assembly GCA_001675575.1. Lineage (NCBI taxonomy): Eukaryota > Metazoa > Chordata > Mammalia > Rodentia > Cricetidae > Neotoma > Neotoma lepida. The sequence continues at coordinate 450,976 of LZPO01017300.1, read as the reverse complement.
ATGGGCTGTGGGCAGTGGGATCTTACATAGAACTTTAAAGTGTCTCTGGTTACTGTGTTGGAAATAGACTAGACCAACAAGTCAGGAATTGTTTTTATTGTAAATAGTAGAAACTCTAAAATCATAGCTCAGAGTAGGTAGGAATAGATTTATTCTTTTGTTCTTGCCATAAAAACAAAGAAAATGACCATGTGAGTTGATATATGTTAATTATCTTACTATCTATGCATATTCTATGATATCATGCTATACACCTTAAATACACCAGTAAAAATTATTTTTAAGATAATTAGGCTTTTATTATCCTCAGGTAACGCAAACATGGGAGGCAGGTAGTTCAGGGCAGAGCACAGNAGCACTATGACTCAGGGCTCTGAATTACTTTGTTTTTTCTGTTTANGTATCTCTAGGAGTGCTGTTTTCCTTGTGTGAGCTGGGTGATCCTTCTAAAGCCACATCTATTGGGTGAATTGGGTCCTTTGAAAGAGCTTTCCCTGACTCACCAGAATTTTAAATTCTAATGTCACAGATCCCTGTTGCTAGAGAGCCTGGGAAGAACAGTATTTTAGGAGGTGCACTAATTTCCTGAGTAAAATCAGGATTTCTTTAGTAAGAAAAAAGAGCATGGCTACTGGCTAGGACTTGGAGTATCTGCCTCATACAACAGAAATAAGACCAATTAGAATACTTTTTGTTGTGAACAATGTTAAGTTAAACCATGGTTAAAGTTTTACTGAAAGTTTGGTAGAAAGGATACAGTAGATTAGAAGATGTATATGAGGAAGTTATTAGAGTTGCACGTTGTTGTTTTATTGTTGAAATACAAGCCTTACTGTGTAGCCCATGTTGGTCTTGTACTCAGCCTCCCAAGAAGGTGAAATTACAGGTATGTGGCACCGTGTCCACTAGTTATTAAGGCTTTGGGTTGTGGATCTAGGTTTATTAAAGAAGGGACTGGAAAGCATAATGGGCAGTGGGAAAAAAATGAGCTGTCAGTTTTATAGCAAGAAAGAACTGCAGAAGTTAAGG
>LZPO01017300.1:418455-431813 GCA_001675575.1 Neotoma lepida | reverse complement strand
TAGTAGCTCTTTTTCTTGCTGCCTCTCTGGACACACATGGACTCTTCTTTCCTGGAGAAGTTACTGGTCTCTATGTGTAACTGTGACAAGCTACCAAGTTTAATAACTTTGTCAGAGGTTCTGTCCTGGAAGGTCTCTGATGCAATGTCTGTTCCTGAAACCTTTGTGTATATTCTTCTGGAGTAGTTTAGTGTCCTTTGTTGAAGATTTCTAAGAGTAAAAGTCTTTTACTCTTAGGTGTCATCCCTGGAGTAATAGTAACTCCTGTGGGGCCCTCCCCTGGATGTTTATTTGCTTGTGTGATGTTTGTGGAATGGCCATTTGTCCTAGACAGTTAGCTTAGTTGATAGCTTAGAACCAGAACCCAGTAAGTGGATAAGCCTATGTCACACACAGTGATAAAGGTAGACTCAGTGTGTATGAGCCAGAAGTACAAATGTCCTTCCAGCACTGCAAACCAGAGTAATTGTCACTTCCTGATTATGTATACCTAATCATAGTTATATCTTAATGATTATAAAACAAGAAGAAAATAAAATCATTTTCTCTAATAAAGGCAGAAATCACAATTAATACTATGATGTGAAATAACTTTAAAAATAATGTTACTGTACCAAAGGGACATTGCCTCTGTTGGAGTCCATGCTGAATGGGTGAATTGCTTCTCCCCAGCTCTGCCTGTGTCCTCATGCTGGTATAATTCATTCTTCTGAAAGAGGGCCTTCAGATTAATATGCCAGTACCTAAAGGCCTTAAAAGTTACTCTCTTAGACAGAATTGTACAAGCATAGAGTAGGGTGCTTGTAGAACATCTTTTCCCTATCTTCTTCCCCGTCTCCTAGCCTATCCTTGCCACGATGGACCAGTTAATATGCAAACATGACTTTAGACTTTATTAGCTCACATTAAGATCAATATTATGTAACCTGGATGTCAGGGCTCATCTTACAAATATTCAAGTCAGGCAAAGTTCAATTATTAGTTTAGTTTTTGAGACAGTTAATTGGATATTATATGCACATGACCAACCTACAAAGAAGCATCATCAACTGGAGTCTGTCTCCCATAGCTGTCAGGTCCAAGTCCAAGTCTCCTGTGGAACCTAAGCAGCTACATGAGAGTCCAACAGGAGCACACCTGAGATAGCCAAACACTGAATTCTTCAAGGGCTGTGGGTTGGTCATCTAAACACTGTAAAAGAGGTAGANGCAGACATGCCTGTAAGGCCTCACAAGGAGGCTGGAAGAACAGAAGGTGACCTCAGAAGATGAGGCACCCATTATACCGTGGAAGATTTTTTATCAGGAGCGTTAAAGAAGATACTAGAGAAACATTATCTTAGTCTGTGNTCTATTACTGTGAAGAGACACCATGACCACGGCAACTCTTATAAAAGAAAACATTTAATTGGAGGCTTGCTTTCAGTTTCAGAGGTTTAGTCCATTATCATCATGGTGAGAAGCATGGCAGCGTGCAGGCAGGTACTAGAGCAGTAGTTGAGAGTTACATCCTGATCCATAGGCAGAGAGAGAGAGAGAGAGAGACAGACAGACACTGGGCCTGGTGTCGGCATTTAAAACCTCAAAGCCCACCCCCAGTGACACACTTCCTCCAACAAGGCCACACCTCCCAATCCTTTAAAAATAATGCTACTCTCTAATGACTAAGCATTCAAATATATGAGCTTATTTATGGCAGCCATTCAGACCACCACAAACATGCTCTCTAAGAGATTGTTTGGCACAGCATGGGAAATTTGAAGTGATTGACATCATGGCTTACTGGGGCAGGATCCAGAAGAGGAGCTTTACTCATGTAACATTTGATGGCCATGACTACGTAGATCTGACTGTCCAGAAATACTGTCTATTGCTCACAGCTGTGAAGTGAGGAAAGCCCTGTGGAAATAAGGCATGGCTCACGTTTCATCTAGCCAAAGGGGCCGAGATAGTCCTGAACACTTGTTGGTGGTCATGGAGGCAAGCTTGGTGGTGGTGACAACTTTGGTTGTGGAGGAAACATCAGTAGTTACAGAAACTGTGGTGGCAGTTACGGTGGAGGATACTGAGGCAGTAAGGATGTCTACAATGGGTTTGGTAATGAAAAAGCAGTTTTAGAGGAAGCTGCAGTGATGTGGCATTTATGATGGTCAGCCTNCAGGATTTAGAGCCATGGAGGGAGGAGTCACTGAGGTAGACCCTCTGCCCACTGTGGTGGTGGAGGCGAGACCAAGGTGGCGTGTTTATGTTTTACTGCATAAAGACACTAGTATTGCTTATAGTTTGGTGATATTTCAAATGTGTTTTTCTGTTAAGTAACAAAAAAGTGAACAAGCTTTCTCTGAAAATTTTTTTCCCAAAGAGAGTTCCTATGCAACAATTTTAGACTTTTTATAATTATATTTTAATCAAATGAAGCTGTCATTTTCCTTCTTAATCTGCTTTGTAAACTTGTGTTTCTTAAGTACAGAAGTGTACAGGTGGGTGAATGGAGTGAGCCGAGGCAGGGAGGCCATTTTGAGGAAGTTCATTATTCGATAGATTCTGGCTGTGGATATTGGGAACAGATCAATTAATTTTTGTAAAAGAAGCTCAAAAGAGGGCTTTGTGTCATCTGATGAGGTTGTGATTCTTTCAGGTAACTAGAAATTAACCAGAGATCATTTCTGAATATATTATTAATTAGAAAAATTAATTTGAAACCTAAGTAGAATATATAACAAAGTTAAAATTCAAAAATTTCAAATATCTGAAAAGTTTAATTAATTATTTCTGAAGTCATTATTTCTCTTTACTCCTCATTCCTATTTCCCCACTAAATTCAAACTGAAACTGTGATTCTAGAAACTCTCACAGGAAAACTGTCTGGTCGACAGGTATCTTTTCTCTTGCGAAAGAGCTCCACGTTGGACTGCATTTCCCTTGTTTGGGCTGTCAGGGGGGTTAGGTTTGGGGCAGAGTTCAGATTGGTCACCATGACTTACCAATATGACATAATTAAAAAATTAATTGCTATATAATCTTAAACTTATTAATGTCATCTCTAGTCTTAAAACTAAAAGTCTTAGTTTTATTTATTTATCTTTTACACCTATTATGTGTGTTCAAATGTGTGTGTGTGTGTGTTCCTGTGGAGGTCAGAGGGCAACTTGCAGGAGTCAGTTCTCTCTTCTGCCATCATCTACACCAAATTCAGTTGCATTTCTATATACTATCAGTGAACAATTTAAAAATGTAATGAAAAAAAAAACCAGTCCCATTTTGATCCATTACTAGAATTAAAAAAAAAAACGGAATAATTAGAAATAAAGTTAACCAGAGAAGCATAAAATTTTAATACTGAAAACCCCAAAGTTTGATTGTTAAAAGAACCTAAATAAAGGGAATCACACCTTGTTCATGGATTGGTAGACTTAATGTTGTTACAATGTCAGTAATCCCTGAATAGTTTTTAAAGATTCAGTGTGATACATGCTAAAGTTCCAGTGGACTCTCTATAGAAGTGGACAGTGATGCTAAAATTCACACGTGGGATTTCAGGAGATCCCAAATAACCAAAACCTCCCAGAGAAGACACAAGTTGAAGGTAGCAGTCAAAACGGTGTGATCCTGGAATGGGACATAGATGTAGAACAATGGATTTAGAATTGAGAGTCCAGAAATTTGTGATCAGTTAATTCTCAAAAAAGGTGTCAAGATCATTCATTGGGAAGAAACATTGCCTCTTTACATGGTGCTGCCACAGCTGGGAATCAACATGCAAGAATGTGAGAGCTGAAACTCGTAGAAGAACAGACTCTGAGGTTAGCTGTGTAACTGCCCTCCCATGACTCTCTGACGTGGTAGGCTTCACTGACCAGCTGTGTGTTGTTGGTTGTTTTTTTTTTTTTTTGAGGGGCGCACCACCCAGCTCCCAAATAAATCACACATGAGGCTTATTCTTAATTATAAATACCCGTCTANCTTTTGCCTCTGGGCTCTTTCCTTTTCTTACTTCTGTATATCTTACTTTCACTCTTATTCCATCGGGATGGGTGGCTGTCCCCTGATGTCCTCCTCCTTGATCCCTCTTGCTCTTCTTTTCCTCCCAGATTTCTTCTCTATTTATTNTCTCTGCCTGCCAGCTCCACCTATCCTTTCCCCTGCCTTGCTGTTGATGGTTCAGTTCTTTATTAGACCATNAGGTGTTTTAGACAGAGTAACACAGCTTCACCGAGTTAAATAAATGCAAAATAAAAGAATGNAATACGTCTTTGCATCATTAAACAAATGTTCCACAACATAAACAAAAGCAACACCTTAAAATATTCCCCAAAAGATACGCCTCTGAATTACCTTCTTATCATCTGGTCTCTAGTGCTTTGCATAGAGTTCCTCAAAGTGTGCTTTCCAAATGAAATGGCAAAGAAAATTTCAATGATATTAAAGTTTATCAAAAATATTTCACTGTTAGAAGCTTCTTTAGGTGTCTTCATTGTATGCTTCATCACCACAAATGTAAGTTTGCTCCCTGGGTCTTTTCTTTCACCAATATGGAGTTGAAAGGGAGAGATGTGAAGTGGTTTTCCCAGCTACAGGCAGTTGTCATTTGTGTATCTATAATTTGGACTTGAAACTAGACTAGTAACTGTCACCTTGGCCATTACCCCTGACAAGATGGATTCATATCCTGTATTGTTAATTCCTCAGTACAGAATGTGGAACTCATGGTTTAGGTGCAGCTCCTGCTTGACTACCTCCAGGGCATCAAACTCCGTGTTCCAGAGAGTTGCTGTGCTGAAAGTTACAAACGTCTTCTTTCTTGCATCTTGGTCAGAAAATCTTTTCCTCTCATTGTCCATTTGCCTCACTAAAAGTCATGTATTTGAAATAATAATGCTGCCTCTTTTAGCTCTAAATCCTTGGTCAAAGTGCACATTATTTTCAAAGCTTTTTGTGGTGGTGTCTTAGTTAGGGTTTCTATTGCTGTGAAGAGACACTATGACCACNGCAACTCTTATAAAGGAAAGCATTTAATTGGAGGTGCCTTAAAGTTTAGAGATTTAGTCCATTATTGTCATGCCAGGAAGCATGGCTTTGTGTAAGGCAGACATGGTGCTGGAAAAGGAGCTGAGAGTTCTACATCTTGATCTGCAGACAGCAGAAGGAGACTGTTTGCCACACTGAGCATAACTTGAGTACATGAGACCCCAAAGCCCATCCCCATAGTGCCACTTACTATGGGCCAAGCATTCAAACGCTTGAGTCTGTGGGGACCATTCCTATTCAGACCACCACAGGTGGCTTACATGACTGATAGTTTGTGTGGNTTCTAGGAATGCAAATGAACTTAAATATTTTTCTAAGAAGCTGTCTCTTAAGGTGATGTTGAAGTTTTTTGCTTGCTCCAGAATTTTGGGAGATTGTCACCTCATTTGAGTTAAGTGCTAAGTTTTCTTGTTAAAGTATAAATATGTGTTACACAGCCACCATTTTCTCCTGTTAACACCATGTGGCCATAAGAATAGAATGGAAGGCCAGGCGGTGGTGGCTCAAGCCTTTAATCTCAGCACTCGGGAGGCNGAGGCAGGCGGATCTCTGTGAGTTTGAGGCCAGTTTGGTCTACCGAGTGAGTTCCAGGACAGGCACCAAAACTACACAGAGAAACCCTGTCTTGAAAAAAACAAAAACAAACAAACAAACAAACAAAAGAATAGAATGGGAGAAACCACACAGGTGCTGGAATAGAAGCCATTCTGAGTGGTAGACAGGCCTTCTCTGGAGATGCATGGTGCAAAAATACTAAGCTCTCTCCCTCCCTTNCTTCCTAAGTTTTCTTTGAGCCAGTTCTGATGTTAAAATCTTTTCTACAAAAGAGTTCATATGATGCATCCCCTTAAAGAGCTAAACAGGGTCAATTGAGGAAATAATCTCTGTTGGGAATCATCTACATAGTTATGTGTCTGTCTTGATTTATTACAAATACTTATTCATCCAGCAAAATGAACATGCTGCAGATTTTCCAGTTTTTTCATTCCATCTCAGTTATAACCCTCTTTTTAATGCCATTTCTGCCTCTTATCCCATGACTGTTTTATTATTCTGTTAAATTGTATAATACTGAGTTCTTTGTCTGTTCCACTGATCTCTGATTCCCNAAAGAACTTGACTGTCTCACCTTTTCTGTATTCTTGGTGCCTGGGCAATGCCCATCAGTGTCTTATATGTATTGAGTATGTGATAAATGCTTGGTGAAACACGTGTCAAGCAGAATTGGAAAAAAAGTTAGTTGTGGTGTGGTGTAGGTGACTGCTTGCTGTCTGCATGTGGCTCCATAGTAGATTCCATCTGGCATTCCATACAGCTGATAGGAAGTCAGACCCCCAACCTTTTACCACAAACAAAGTTTAGTTCATCTAAGACCTAAATATAACATCCTAAACTGTGAGNCTCTTGAGAGTGAAACAACAGCAACAAATGGCTTGGGAACTTAGCTTTATAACAACTTCTGTTACTTCATTTATCACACTATAACGTAGTGGACTGCAGCACTCAGTACAAATACTGTGGAGTGTGGTTCGTAAGTCATAATAGAAGGGCTGCAGAGATGGCTCAGTGCTTAAGATCACTGACTGCTCTTGCAGGGGACCCAGGTTAGATTCCTAGCATGCACATAGCAGCTCACAACCATTTGTAACTCTACTCCCAGGGGATTCAATGCCCTCTTCTGGCCTACACGGGCACCAGGTGTGCATATGTTACATAGATATACATGCAGGCAAAACACCCACACACATAAAATAAGTAAAACAAAAATTGTAAAGTTATAATTCATAAGATAAAAATCATGTGTTCTGGAAGACTCTAAAGTCATTGGGACTTAGGTCTTTGGAAACTCAAATGTAATGGGGTTGAGCAAGAGACTACACTTAATTTTGATGTCCTAAAGAAAAACACAGAGCATTGTGGTNCATCTTCCTCAATGCTTCTATTTTTTGTTTCATGGCTGCCTTAGATTGCTTGAGGAGAGGTTTGGGTCTAAGAGGAAGAACAGGTTTTGTTTGTAAGGGGATTGCGTGCTGTACACACTCTTCTGAGGGAGGTCCTCTCTATTTCACCCAGGCAGGGGCTAGAGACAAGCCTGAACTGAATGTCCTGTCTTTCTCTTTGGCATTTGGTTAATAAGTAACCTGTTTTCTATTATAGCTCCCTAAGGGAATTGTCTTTCTTGGTGAGTCGCTTAGAATGATAAAAAGATTATTGTCTTTTCCTACACTCATGGATGGACTAATTGTAACTATATATTCTTTTTTTAGGAAGCTAAACACCAAGGTGCAGAGGAGTCAGAGCTGCAGTGACACAGTTCAGGACAGAGTGAAGAGCAGGCTCAGAGCAGCTCCAGCCAACAGAGCCAAGGTACACCTCAGCCTCAAGCTGCTGGGNCTCTCCACCACCTTCCGTCTTCCCCCTCAGCACACACAGAGCTCCTCCCCTGCACAAGGCAGATTATATTAGTTATACAGAGAATCCTACAGACAGATGTGAAGGAAGAAGTTTCAAATCAGTAGACAGATGGAGGTATTAAGCCATTATAGACACCTTTTTAAAAGGTCTCTGTGAGACCCATCTTCAGNTTTCAAGTGTGTGTATGTGTTTTAGGCTAGGAATTTCCCCAGTTTGAGGTGCACATCACCCTTCCTCTGCCTTCCCTGTCCCCCCACCATCTAAAGGACTTCTATAGAAACAAACCCATGCATGAGAGGCCTGGAGGGATGGCTCAGCAATTGAGAACACTCGTTCTTGCAGAGAGTTAGACCCATATCAGGCAGCTGATTCCCATAATTCTAGCTCCAGGGCATCCAACATGCTCTTCTGGCCTCTTTGGACACCTGCACATACATGTGCATACATACATACAAGTTTTAAAAAATGAAAAATAATACAAAAAGCAAAGAAAAACACACACTCACCACACACACGATCTTTTATATTTCTTTCAGGTCACAACTATAACTCCAGGCTCCACCCCCATCATCGGTGTTCTCTTGTCCACTCAAAACAACCGCTGCCTCTCAGCACCTGACTTAACTATAGAAAAGCGCCTGCCCTTTAGCTCCCTTTCATCCTTGGCTTCCTTGCATAAGCCAGAGCGCTCTATCAGCCCTGAAAGCAATGACAGCATCTCTGAAGAACTCAACCACTTCAAGCCCATTGTCTGCTCACCATGCACCCCTCCCAAGAGACTCCCTGATGGCCGAGTGCTAAGTCCACTCATCATCAAGTCAACACCTCGAAACCTGAACAGAAGCCTGCAGAAGCAGACGTCCTATGAGGCTAGTCCACGGATCCTCAAGAAGTGGGAACAGATCTTCCAGGAGCGGCAGATCAAGAAGACCCTTTCCAAAGCCACGCTCACCTCCCTGGTCCCTGAAGGAGGGGAGGAGCTAGCAGGCTCTGAAGCTATCCATTCCAGCAAGGAGAGGCCGCCTCTGGCTTTAAGTACAAGACAGTCCAGGGCCCAGGTACTTTCAGAGTCTGCTGGGCCCACTTCCACTGCTCCTGAGTATTTCCCTTCTGTGAACCAGACAAAAGTAGAACAGGACTATGTGAGAAAAAGGAGCCATGAGGTCCCACTGGAAACCTGCCATGCCTCAGAGTACAGAGGAGTAGCCAGTGGGCCTTCTTTGGAAGGGGAGCAGTTTGAGGAGTCAAGGTCCACTCTAGATGCCACATTAGACAAAACTTGCGTAAGCACAGTCAAGAAGACCTCGGCAGTTAATTCAGTGCTGCCCAAAAATGATGTTTTGGGTGGGGTCCTTAAAACAAAGAAACAGCTGAAGACACTCAGTCATTTTGATCTGGCTAATGGCATTCTGATTGACAGCCTAGGAGAGGAGCCAATTCCTTCCCTGCGTAGGGGGCGGAAAAGGCGCTGTAAGACCAAACACTTGGAACAGAATGGTGTTAAGAAACTGCGACCACCCAGCAGTGACATGGGCCTGGCCCCCAAAGACCCAGGGCTGCGTGAGGTGGGGCAGAAATGGCCGAAGGAGGAAGAGGACCGGCCGATGGCTCTGCAGTCACAGCACATGTTTGACAGTGAGAGGCAGACTGTGAGCCGGCGGGAAGGAAATGCGGATCAGTATCTCTTACGGTCCAGCAGCCTGGCTGGGGCCAAGTAGCACTTACTGTACAATGTAATGTTACCTGCTTTTCAGAGGTCCTTGGCCTCAGTCATTTATCCAAAAGAGCTAGCTGAATGTTCTCACTTTTGAGTTTCTTTCAATGGCAAAACACTGTCTAATATGATTCTGAGAGGCTTCAGGACCTTGGTAGTCAAAGCCAAGGGTCTGCATCTTTGGCTTTCTAGGATCTGGGCCGTACTCCTCACGCCCTTAGTGAGCCAACTCTGAAGGCTTCTGGGCCCAAATCTGGCAGCACCCACTTGGAATGAGATTGAGATATTGGCCTCATTCATGAACATGATGGCCAGAGTTAGAGATGGCAGGGAAAGAGTACCTTACACTCATAAGACCCCTAGCTTCCTACAACAGAGCAGAGTTTTAAGTCAGCCTTGCTGATAAACATACTCACTCTTAAGAGACAAACAGTGCAGTGCTGTGGAAGACCTGAGATAAATAGGTGATCGTGTTCGTCTTTGTCTCCCCNGTGTAACTTTACGTACCTAAATCAGTTGAGCTTAGACCTTTTGCTTCTCCAGAAGTTAATTTACATTCTCTGTTTAAACTGTGACATTTGATTGATGCTGTGTGATTGGCACTTGGTCTTCCTGACTTGTAAGTGGTGTCAGCTGGATGAAGAAGCTGCAGTGCAGACGTTCAGGTCTTCTCAGCTGCTGAGTGATGTAGCCCAGGCTGACCACTGTGTCTCCTGGCCACAAGTCCCTGGATTCTCCACAATNGCAGGGTGCCCAAAGGAAATACAACCCAAGGGCGTGCCAGGGCTACCTATGGAGACTGGCTGGGCACTGAGTGTGACAGTGCAAAGCCCACCTAGAAGTAATTAACACTGCTGAGATTGTAGCGTTGCTGAGATGTGAATCGTAGAACTGCAGTGAACTCACCTACCCATTTACAGGCTCCNGTTTTCCCAGGAGTCCTAGCCTGTGAGGTAACTATAGGTTTCCTTACTACTTTCCACTTGGCAATGGCTATCTGCAATTTTGGTCTAAAAATCATGAAAAACTTGCCCCAAAGTCAGGCAAAGGACAATGCTGAGACTTCATATTGTGGAAACAAGGTATCTAGCTGGATGCAGCTGGTAAATTTAGTCCCATGGACCTTTGGGGTTTATTTTTCTTAGCAGCTGACACTATGTGTCTTTTGCATCCCTGGTGGTGCTTGGTGCNTCTGCCCTTCTGGGCTCAATGAGAATAGGGATTATGATATGATTTTAGGGACTCTCAGGTGGGCTGGCGTTCCCTGTGTCTGTATGAGCTGNTACCATAGTCATGTAACTGGCATCTTAACAAACCCTCCAGAGCTTCTCTACCCACCNTTTGCTGTCCCCTTGAAAGGTCCCAGCAGGATACTGCATAGTTCTCCAGTGAAGTTGCCTTTGATCAGAATGTTTCTAAAACATTCAAAGTCTAGAAATAACTAGAGCTACACTCTCCCTCCTCATCGGCTGAGGGAAGTTACCTGTAGTGCTGTTGCCTTGGGGCAGCTATCAGTCTTTTGGGATTCTAGAAGAGAGAACTTCAGATTTGGAATTAGCCCAAAGTTGGTTGAAGCTTCTAGGGAGGAGCACATGGAGTCCCAAGCAAGGTGTACCTTGAAGCAGACAGAGCTACTTTGTCTGCAGCTAATAGCTGACTGTTCCCGGGGATGCTGGATGTGTGTGGCCATCTCCAAGATAGGTGGCTTCAGAGGCTGCTCTGGTGGGGAAGCTGTGTGAGTCCCGGGGTGTGGGTGTGTGTTTTAAAACATGCAACAGTCTCATTCCTTTATGTTCATACCACTTTACTTCTTGTCCTAGGCAACTTTAGGTTTTAAGGGCTGCTAAAGGCAACTTAATGCCTCAAATAGGAGAGCTGGCCCTGGTCTGCACATAGAAGGAGATTCCATTAGAGAAAACTTTGAAATGTCTGCCATTTCATATATTCCCTTTATGATCTTAATTATTATTAATAATAATTATTATTAGAAGGCTAGTCTTACTGGGTAGTAGCAAAGACACTTATTTTTCCACATGCCACCCTTTTATATGTCACTAATCATTAGAAAAACACTTTCAGTTGGATTAATTTTTGGTTTTGGTAAAAAGATAAAATATTTTTAATAGATGAGAAATATATATTTTAAATATCCCCTTGCCCCTAGTTACTACCTTGATTTTAAGAGTGTGCATAGCGGTGGCAACAAGTGTGGGCTGCAGATGCAGTGTTGCTGCTAAGCGAGTGTTGCAGACTCTGGGCTGGACTGTGGCTGTCNCTGTGCACCCCAGTGAGACTCAGTGTCACTGTCGACAGTGTTGTTTCCCATGCTTGCTGCTGAGCAGTGCTCCTCCAAGGCAGAACAGCTTNTGGTGAGGAGGAAAGGCTTGCTTTTCAGTCCACTCAGCTGTGAAGACGGAAACCTGCTAAAGTGCTGCATGTGAGATGCTCTTCCATTAGTCATTAAACCTGAACTCTGTTTGTGAAAATCCCCACCGCAGTGCTTTCCTCAAGTCCTTCACAGCTGCAGTTGTTGACGCGGTTTCTAACGAGTAGAGACAAATAGAGTGTTTGGGAGGGTTTGGTGAGCTAGAACGAAAGGTATTTCACGAAATAGATACTTCTCACAAGTCCCTGCAGTTCTATTCACCCTGCAAATTGCCCACATTCTGCTATGTCCTTTTGTGTATGCATTCTGCTTGTTTTGCTTTCTTACTAAAGAGGAAATGATGAGGAACAGGAGGGTGAGTGTTTGTGATGGCGCNTTGTGCCATTCCTCAAGAGGGGTTGGCAGCGCTTCTCCAGAGAGGACCCTGCAGCTGATTGTACCTNTTGGAAGAAGTCATCTGGACCTGATGGATTGGTGTTGTCAGTGCTTATTCAGCCAGCAACTGACCTCTGTCCCTTAGTTACCTCTTTAAAAAAAAGTTAAGTCTCGCTGAGGCTTGTCCAGGAATCCTTCCCTAATTGACCTCATTTATTAAAAGAAACAAAACAAACCCAAAACATTTTTTGTATGGAGGATGTACTGGTCATAAATGTCTTTTTTTTTTTTAAGGTAAAATGCCCCTCAGAGAGTAAAGCTATTTATTATTGTCTGGTTACAAACTAGCCTCTGACTAAAATGGGAAGTTGCTGACGGAAGGCTGTGTTCATTCAGTAGACACTTTTGAGTCTTAGACCACCCCAGCCTGTGCTGGACCATCGGCTAGTCCCTGTTGTTGGAGGGCCTGTCTAGTGCGGTGTGTATGGACGTGTTCGGCTGGAGAGCGTTAATGAACTTTGGAAGGTCGTTCCATCTGTAACAATGCTCTTCAGTGGTCCTGCTCAGGAGATNTAGCACTCAGCCTGTCACCAGCAACATTTTCCATATTTCATCAGTATTTATGAGTTTGATTAACTCTGCTTTTCCATTTCCCAAGAACTTTTCCAGGGAAGAATGGATTTTCTCCTGCAGTGACTATAGAGCAGTTGCCCTGTTCAGAAGCTGCATTTACTTCAAGTTCCAAGAAATGAGGCAGGTCTGGATCACTGATAGGGCCAGAGAAAGCCCATTCTTTACTTGAGTGACCTCCTAATGCCTTCTCCAAGCTGACCTCTCACCAGAACCGGCAGTGACTTGGGGTTTCTTCTTTCTAAGTTGTCGCTGAAGTGGAGAGCCATGAGGAGAGGGTAGAGGCCAGCTTATCATCATGGGATGTTAAAGCCGGACCAGCTCTAGCCACTCTGTAAATGAAACCCACTGTTCTGGTTTCTGCTGTAGTTCTCTAGGGTTGAATAATAGTGAAAGTTACACAGTTTGTGAATGAAGGGGACACCCAAGAGACAGAGGTTTTAAAATGGCTTTTTCTTCTTTGTTTCTTTCCGTTAAGATGTACCTATATCCCCTGAATACACCCATAATATATAGGGTACTTAAGAGGAAAAACCCCATAGTGTGAGCTAAGTAATGAGTGGAATTTTGTTGTAGTTACTTTCATTATATATAGCCTTTACTGTTTCTTTCGAAATCAACCTCCTTAGGGTCTTAAGTTTTTCTTAGCCCTTTTCTTAACAACCAGAGAATGGTCCTTAGATTTAGTCTTTAGAGAGAAGAGANCTGGTTCAAGTTCTTGTGCCCCAGTAGGGTGCCGGAAGCAGATTTTGAGGACCNAGAAATGCAGCTTTCCCTGTGGTTAGTCACTGTAGCATTCTGAAGACTGTTC
>LZPO01017300.1:400373-418322 GCA_001675575.1 Neotoma lepida | reverse complement strand
TTTCCTAAGTTNGTTGCCAGGAATGTGTGAAAGCTGACCTTAGGCTCTGAACAGGCTTCCTCCCTTTGTGGTGTCTCAGGTCCACAAGGAGCTGGACAAAGTCATGTTGAGGTCACACTTGCTCATCTCCCTTCCCTATGTCTGAGTGTGAGCACAGACAGTGCAGGCTCAGTGTCAAGCTGTGCAGGCCATAGCTTCCTCCTGGTACCAGATTCCTGTAGCAGCAGTCAGTTCTCCGTAGCTGGCACTTGCCCTCCAAGCTGTGCCACCAGTGCGGCCTGGCAGATCCCAGTTAGCATCAGACATGACCATCAGCCCTAAGCCTCCAGCAAAGCAAGATAACAGATACTATGCAAGACAGGAAGTGACTAGTTGAAATACCAACTAGTGGATGTTCCCCCCCCTTTCTTTTTGCACCTGATACACTGTTTACTCTTAACTGTACAAAATAGTTGTCTTAAAAGCCAAGAGCTGAACCTTTCCACCTAGAAATATAAAATGGTTGTCTGTTTGGTTTTAGGCAACCTGCTATAGCTCCTTGTGGTCTGGTGGTTGTGACTTACTCAACCTGTTTACATTAGGATTGGAGAAGGGGCCCTGCATCCTGGTGGACTGCCACTGCTGTCTGTACCCCCTTGACTCATAAAGAGCCTTTTGACAAAGGACTTTGGACAAGGTATGCCCTGTCAAGGGG
Source organism: Neotoma lepida (assembly GCA_001675575.1). NCBI lineage: Eukaryota > Metazoa > Chordata > Mammalia > Rodentia > Cricetidae > Neotoma > Neotoma lepida. The sequence goes on along the minus strand of LZPO01017300.1, from coordinate 417,628 downwards.
TGCTTTTACCACAGTGAAATGGTGTTGAATCAAGTGGGATGATGTGTGATTAAAACAGTACCAAAGTGCATTCTTCAATGTGTATGTGCCTGTTCCAGGCAAGGCCCAAGTTGAAAATGCAGTAAAGCCGACTCATGAAAGCAAACAGTCTACTTCTGGTTAGTCTCTGCAAAGCTGCGTCTCACAGTGTGGGCTAAGCAAGTGTNTGTTTGGGTGTTGTCCTGGGGCAGGAAGGTACCTGGGATGGAAGGCCTTACCTGGGCATTCAGAATGAGCAGGAAGGCACTGGGGTGGGATCTCCACAGGGAACAAGTATACTGTTTTCTGTGTTCTAATGGATGGTATTTACAGTTCCCTGACCTCTTGTGACCATTGCAACTTCTCTGAAGACCCAAGTTTGAGTAAAGAATGACTGTGGGATGTCATTGTCCATGCACCTTACAGCTGGACTTAGAAATACGATTGTTAAAAATACTCTTCTTTGGAACCATTGCTCAGAAAGTCATAAAAAAAATACCTTTGACATGAGTTTTTCACTGAACATAGAACAAATGGTAACCTGTTTCTCTTAAACTCAGAAAATGAACCTGGAAGACTATGCCAGCACATGCGGGATCTTTGAAGTCACTTTACACAAGGCCTTCAAGGAAGAGTGGTTAAAGTGACATGCAGCCAGTTGGAGACTTGAAAACAGTACTTGGCACTTGATCCCTATAGTAGCAAGGCATTCTACACACTGTTAATTCCCTTGTAACTAGGTATGGTGGGTGTCCTCTACAGATGGGAACTCCAGCCCTGGCTGTTCAGTCTCTAGGTGTTGGGTCCTCTGCCTCCAAAGCTGCTGGTTGCCTCTTCTGCCGCTGTGGTCTCAGCCAACCTTGAAGTGCAAAGCTCTACCACTGGCCTTGGCCAACAGTGTGGTTCCAGTTGCTGTCTGGACTGGAACTGGTTGGGCCAGCGACCAGGCGGTCTTCCCACTTTACTCACTGTCCTGTGGAATTCTGAGTTAATTCTAGATGTGAGCATAGTTTGTTTTTCCATCTGTCGGTTCTCCCAAAGCCTCACTAACTTCCAGATTGCTCATTAGCACCTCGGGTGNCTAGTCAGCTCAGTCTGGGAAGATTGAAGACACGTAAACTGAAGGTGAAAGTTGAGAGTGATCTTTTGAGTGTGTAGAGGCAGGAGGATCAGGAGTTCAAGGTCATCCTTGGCTAGATAGTTTGAGACTATCCTAGGCTACATGAAATNCTGAGTTTCCATGTCATCAAGTCTTACTAGAGTAGTAGCAGAGTTGGGGTACTAATAGTGGCTTCCTGCTTGGGGTTCAGTTGCAATATTTTGTTGCATGTTTGGAAAAAGGCTCATGCTTGAACTCTATGAAAGCAGCTTCTGGAGTAAGAAGCCAAAGGAATTCAGAATGATCAGAAACTTAGCAAGGAGAGGCAACCAGCTTGTTCAGCTGAGAGAAAGTGGTGCTTTTCCCAGACAAGTGTGCCCTCTTTGGAATGGCCCTCACAATGGTTAAGGGGCTGCCATNGGGGTACAAANAGCAGAGCTGGAACTGAGGGACTTAGGCAGACAGGCTACTCAGTCCATTGTAGCATAACCATTAAAATGGCCAGCAAAGGAAGGGGCTCTCCAGAGTCAGCTCCATTACCAGGGACACTGCGAGAAGCTAGGTTGGAACAGGGTGTGGGGTGTGTGTGTGTGTGTGTAGGTCCATTCTTGAGAATATGTGGCATGAAAACATCTGGCTGAAGGGAGCACTCTCGGAGGTTCTCCAGAAGTGGAACCTGGTGGGTTGACAGTGTGGCTGTCAGGGTGGCTTCTCCTAACAATAAGGGAAAGATGGATGCTTTGGAACTCCTCAAAGTCCAATCTACCAAGTCAACCTGAATGTGGCTGCTGCTGTGGGTCACTACATCACCTCTATCTGTCAGGTGTGTGTGAATGGGCTAACTGTANTCTGGTCACCTGGTGTGGCCTGTGTAGTGATGGTACATGCATGTGTATGTCTGAGCATGATCACAGCTTAGTGTAAGCACTTAACTGGCTATTTACATGAGTCTGTNAAGTTGAGTTCAATATGCAAATGGTTGGAATTTGGGTTTTGGGGAGTCTGCCTTACTGAGGGATCAAGAAGCATTCCTGGACCCTAGGGACTGCAGGTCTGCTAATCCGATCTGAAGTAGCCATCCCCAGGGGAGAAGTCTTAGCTCCCACACAGTATAGCCCTGGTGGACTTCTCCAGACCCTTCTGGGCAGGTACTGCCTACTGGGCACACACCAAGAATGCAGCAGCTCCAGTCTGCCCTGACCAGAACGTTTTTTACTATGAACCCGGGTGCCCGCCCAGCTCCTATGTTTGTGTTCTTGTCTTCAGCCTGGGTCCTGGATTATAGGTCCCTGGAAAACTAAACCCTCCCCAACTTCTACCAGCCATTATCTCAAAATTCCATCTACTTTCACCCTCAGTAGAAAAACACTCCTCACAGGAAATCTGTCTACCTGGCCTCTGGCTCTCTGCTTTGCTACCCTGCCTCTTGCTGGCTACAGCCCACTTAACTTCTGAGCTTTTTATGCTACTCCTCTGTCTCAGCACTTAGCGAAGCTGTCATAAGCAACTCAGGTGGGTTTCTCACAGCCCTCTTGGGATGCAGGAATCAGTGGAGATTTTTCCTGAGTGACACCACCACTGTGACCCTGGCCTGGCTTCCAAGAAGAATGCTTGGCACCCACTGTAATGCTCTATGCACCGTTCTTTATTNCTACTGGGCCAGCCACCAGGTGCAGCCTGGCCGGGCTCTGAGGCGAGGTCGTGCAGAGCTCTACATGCTGACCACGAAGCGAGATGGAGCCCAAGCCCCCTCTGTTCAGGGCTGGGCACTGTCCAGGGCACATAGCCCCTGGNGAGGGCGGTGCGTAGCTCTACTCTTTCGAGTCGCTGGCCGTGGTCTCCTGGCAGAACTCGTCCATGAACTCGAGGAAGCGGCCCAACTTGGGCTGGCCGGCGCTCAGCGCACGGCGGGTGGGCGGCCTGGGCGGCGGGCTGGTGGTGAACACAGTCCGCAGCGAGCTGCGCACCAGCTGCTTGTAGCGCGCACGGAACTCCTTGAGCAGCCGCTTGGCCTCCCGGTACTGCTTCTGGTTCACCAGGCGCTGCTCTGCACGCCGCTGCAGCACCGCGCCTGCAGGGACGAGAGGGGACAAGTGCCAGGCTCGCCCGGTTCCCCTGGCCCAGAGATGCACAAAGCATATTGGTGGGTGTAAGCAGTCGAGCCCCGACAGTGGGAAGTCATACCTTAGTTCAAAATCCGAAAGTGCCCGGTGACAGGGGAGCCTCCTGCCTGCCTGCCCGCCCTGCACACATGGTAGACGGCTCGGAAATTCCCACTTCCTACAGTCCTCCCTACTTTCCATGCTGCCTTCTAGCTTTGCACCAGCCCTCCTTGCTAGACACCAGCCCTGATAGGACAGTGGCGCCATACCCAGTGGAGCTTCAGTGACGTTCCGAGGGTCCCGCATGCGAATGAGGATGTCATCCAGCAGCTGTGCTCGTGTCTTCCGTGGGGGTGGGATTGGTATCCTCCCAACCTGGCACAAGGTAAGGAGGTCTGTCACTTCATGCACTCATTGCGACAGGCAGGGGGCAGTAGGGAGTGCTGGGAACCGGAGGTCAGGGTCCCAAGGTCTGTACCTGCAGAGACCTCAGAACTCAGGAGCACAGTCAGTGGCTGAGGTGCTTACCCGCTTCTCCTTGGGGATGTAGGGTTTCTGGAAAGTGTCCAGCCTGGGCTTGGAGGAACGGCAGATGAGCGGCTGCTTCAGCATGCGATGCAGGGCCTGTGCNTTCTTCTGGATGCCTAGCAGAGAAGGCAGCAACAGGTGTTAGTCCTGACCCTGCTCAGTGCTGGGAAAAGGACTGCAGAGCCCAAGAAAGCCATTCCCAGGGCTCCCTCATCTCCTCCTCCGCCTAATGCTTCACCATTCATTGAGTGAAATGTCCCCATGATCTCAGAGCCTGATGTGGGAAGACTTTGGGCCTCACAGTGATTCCTTAAACACTGGGGTCACATGACAGGGTGACTCCCAGGAGACCAGCTCCCAGCAGGCTCTTTTGGNAGGCACAGATACTGTTGGCACATCAGAGTAAATAGAATCATAGCTGAGAGGGCACTGCTTCTGCTCCCCCAAACCAGGTGGTGGTGGGGGGGGGGTTGGGATGGTCTACTGGCCTTAACAGAGGCTGGCCAGAGCTCAGGAACCTGGCTTTGTTTGGTCATTAACCCTTCTCTGTGAGCAATTTCCCACCCAGGGAGACCAGGCTAATCCAGCCAGTCTTTGGAAAAAACCATGGCCCCAAAGCAGTGAAGGTTTGGCAAAGGGTAGTGATGCTGCCATGTCCTAAGAAACCCCCTGACAGACATCCAAATGGAGGGCAGCACCAACCTTGGCCTGGCATGGCCTGCTCTGGGTTGAGGGGATGCCCTTGGCCTTGACATACCCTTTGGCTCCACAAAGGCCGGATCAGGCTTGGCTGTGAGCAGCTCCTCATAGCCACAGTACTTGTTGAGCAGAGAGGCAGACAGATGCTTCCTCCGTGTCTTTTTTGCCCCTCTGGGTGCAGTTAATGGTCTCTTTTGGTCACTCTCCTTTGCCTCTAACTTTTCCTTGTGGATGGTGGAGGGTGGCAACTCATTCACCTGTGCCAGGAAGAAAACATGCACTTGTTCCCTGCNGGATGCCAGCATGGGCTCTGCACAGCCTGCAGTGTTGGGCCCTGATACAGGGAGAGCTGAGGCACGGAGAAGGCTGACAGATAGGTAATGTGTGCTAACAGGAGAACGCATGGCCAATCTGTGCAATCTCAGAGGAGGTCCCAAGTCAGCCAGAAAACTCCATAAGAAATGATTCCTTAGTCTGGGCCCAGTCTTGTGGACACAGGAGAGCTGTTCCCAGACAAAGCAGATAGAGGGCTGGACTGCAAGCCATGACAGAGGATGGCAGCTGTAGCAGTCAAGAAGCAGCATGGCACACTTAAAGAGTAATGTAACAGATAAGTGTAGAACCTTCGGATGCCATGCTGAGGGTGTTTGTTTTGTTTTGTATTCTTTATTCTCGCTTTGAGGTAAACCAGGAACATTTTGGCCCACCCAAATGGTTTTTATACAATACAGGAAGCCCTATTTCANGTAGGGGATGTTCTGGGGGACCCTGTCAACTCTTCTAGCCTTATGGAGGTTGAACAGTCCTTATATGAAATGCCTGGGGGAAGAATGTTTATGTTTTAGAATATTTACATGACNAGATAAGATGCCTTGGCATAGGACCCATGTCTACATGTAAAATTTGTTTNTGTTTTATGTATATTTTATATACATAGCCCTAAGGTAATTTCATATATCTTATGCATTTATCATATATTTTATGCATGAAACAAAATTTCATGATGTAGAATTTTCCTCTTGTGGACATGTTGGCACATAAAATTTTTCAGAATTCAGAGCATTTGGGATTTGAGTCATTCATATTGGGAATTTTCAATCTGTATTTCCTTTCTCTATACTAGTGGTTCTCAACCTTCCTAATGCTGCAACCNTTGAATACAGTTCCTTGTGTTGTGGTTACCCCCAAGCATAAAATTGTTTTGTAGCTACTTTGTAACTGTAATTTTGCTACTGTATGAATTATAATGTAAATATTTGTGTTTTCTGATGGCCCTAGCTGACCCCTGTGGAAGGGTTGCTTGACCCCAAAGGGGTCATGACCCGCAGGTTGAGAACCCCTGCTTTACATTCTACTGCATTGACACTGGGTATTCATGGTTCCTAAACCTTCCATTTGAATTGCTCCTCCTGCACTACATTTCCTGTTCTCTCTGCCAGTATCTCCACCTTGTTAATGTCTCCAGGGCCTGAGAAGCGCAGCTCATCCTGGTTTGGAACAGAGGAGTCCTTCCTCAGGTTTGGTCCCTGGGTTCCCCCATTCTCAGCACGGATGGCAAGTTCTGTTCCTGTCAGCTTTCCCATTATACCATAAGCACCTTGAAGGTGGCACCTGTATCTAAGCCATCTTTGTTGCCAGGACCCAGGGCAGCATGAGAAGTAAGGTAACTCTTAGCAAAGGCATGAGTAGTGACATACCTCTGCAAACTGGCCAGCACCNCATCCCAGTGGGATCTGAGATGCTGTCTGTGCCACAAGACTACTATATCCTGTGTAGCCCCTGATCAGAGGGACCCCTGAGAGCTGCACAGCCTTCAGGTTTCCCTGCCTGACCTGGGCAGTCCACAGCAGTGCCAGTAGCTCAGTGCAGGAACCTGTGGGCACTACAGCCAGGAGTGGAGGCAGCTGGGGACAGGTACCTGGGTCAGGAAGATGGACTCTGTACTCTTGGCATCTTCATCTGATGGGTGCTCTGGGCTCAAGACGCCAGCTGTATGGCTCACGTGGGACACCGGCTCACTGTTTACGGTGGAGTCGGAGCAGATGGGAGGCATTGGCACAAAGGTCCGGTGAGNTAGAGAAGGTCCTTCTGGGCCCTCAGTGGCCAGCAGTGCCTCACAAGAGGTGTTTTGGGTGGAGGGCAGCACCTCAGCCCCTGGCTCTGGCTCCTGCATAAGACTTGAGGGAGGCTTGTCTGTGGTCAGGTTCAGGTGATGGGGGACCAGAGACTGCCTTGGCACCTTGGGGATGTTTTTCACCTGTATAAGAGAAAGGCTGGGTTAGATTAACTCTATAGTTAGGAGTGAGTCCTGGGCCCCACCAGCCTCAGATGGGTTTCACAGTGGGGAGTGCAGTTTGGGGAGGCAAGAAGGCCATCACATGTGCCCTGACAAAGGACACAGCTTCACACTATCCCACCACAGTGGCTCAGTGGGGAAGGGCTCTTGCTGCCAGCCTGGAAGGAAAGAACTGGCTCGCACAAGTTGTCTTCTGACCTCCACACGGGTGCTGTCGCACAGGTGTGAACAACTAGCCTCTTCCCCAGGTGCAGAGGGGTAAAATGACTTGTCCTGTGCCCTAGGCCTCAGCTGTATCTCAACCTCACTCTGCTCCTGGCAGTGTCTCTCTTCAGGATCTACCAGAATGCCTCTCACTTTCCTCAGGGATTCCTATAGGGGATGGTGGTGGCCCTGCTTTTCCTGAGCCAAATTTCTCAGGAGCTGGGTAATTACCTAACTGGCAGGGCTTGTCACCATCTTTCCCGCACTGTCTCCCTGGTGGGGGTTGGATAGGCAGGGTGCCCTCTTGTCTAGGTTTACAGACTGACTAGTGGAGTAGAAAGGCCCTGGGCACTGTACTTAAGAAGGAGCATGTGGGCTGAGACACAGTTGGATCCCTGGAAGCTGCTTCCTTTTGAACAGGGCAGACCCCCCTGCCTTGCCTGTACCCAGATCCAACACCTGAGGAGTAGGAAGGAACACTCCTTTCTAAAGTAAGGTTCATTTTAAGAATTTTTTTTTCTTTTTGATATGTGAGGAGTCCATGTTTNGAATGGAAGCCTGAAGGGCATGGATCCAAAACCCATGCCACAGGGGAAAGGCAGCATACAGTGCAGCTTTGACACACCAGGAGCCCTTGCCAGCGTGGGGAGGGGCAGCGTCTCCCTCCATCTGCCTGTGGGTGGGAGATGGAGGGCTACTGGAGAAACACTTTCTCAAGCATACCCTACTTTCCTAGCCCCTTCCCACAGGGTGAATTGACAGTCTTCATCCCTGCCTCATTGGTGGCCTGACCTCCTGCCCATGCCTGAGCAGGGCTTGTAGCCTTTGTGCAGGGAGTTGAGGAGGAAAAGTCCCAGGACTGACCTGTGTGTGTAGTTCCCACCTCTCAGCACACTGCAGACAGACTGCTATCCCAGCTGCTTCAGGTCCAAGCCATGTTCTGGGGTCAAGTGCTGTGTGTGCCTAGATGTACTGTAGTGTTCTGTTTCTCACAAGCTGGTACTGTGTTTATTAAGACAATTACTCAGACCCTTGAACACGAGGAGGGGCAGGGGGCACCCTGAACCCAACACTAACTTGTATCTGGTGAGCTGGTGCACCTTTCTGAGCCTATTGTCTTGGGAGAAGAGTGAGGGCAGAGGTGGGAGTGCTCCGTGGAGTACCGACCGTGGACCACTTAAGAGACAGAGGCCTGTACCCAGCATCTNGCTCACATTCCCCTCCCCGGACAGCGGGTGCGCATGGAGGTGGTGGATCTCAGAGCAGGCCACAGAAACCCTAGGAATTTCTATTTCTGGCTTTAAACCCTGCTCTGCTCCTTTGAGGGCTTAAGAGCTTGGTTAGACAGAAGCAGCCACAGAGCAGATGGCGAGGGACAGATGTGTCTACCCTTGGGGACCAGCAATGTCTGCATTAGGAGACAGGAGCTTTTCACAGAGTTTTNGAAATTGCTTCAGATCAAGAGGATGATTATTACTAATTCATGGTCCCCAGAGGTGAGTCCAAGAACCTGCTGGGAGTGAAAGAATTCAGCCTGCCTGCGGCAGGGGCTGTGTATCCAGTTCTGACAACCCAGAGCTGTAACTTTCGCCAGGAACATGTGTGGCTAAGGGCTTGGGCTCTTCAGTGTAGCTTCATGCCTCCTTTCATCCAGCCCTTCCAGCAGCTCTGGGAGGCCCCAGAGCTGACATACCAGCAGTCAAAGATCAAAACTCTTGCCAAGTTCAGACAGCTATAGTCAGTGATGGGTCTAACTTTAAGGCTGATTTCTTCTCCACTTTTTCTCTGGCCCTAGTTTCTCTATAAAATTAGGGGTCACTGACTTAGTGACCTCCAAGGCTCTTCATCATCCCTCCTCTTGTTGGGGCTTTCCGTCTTATCACCCCTGCTTCTAGCTGTGTCTAACAAGGAAAGAAGGAACAAGAGTCAATGGAGAGAGGTCCTAGGTTTGGCTGGGGAGGGGTGTTCTCATGCCCAAGCTAATGTGTATGTTGAAATAGGCTCCACCTCCCTGGGGCCAGGATCCTGTTGGAAGGCTTACCTTTCGTGATTCCTTTCGAGGCATCAAAATATGGTGTTTAGCTTTTCCCAGTTTCCTTCGAACTAAGCGGATGCCCAGGCGCTCCTGGAGGAAGCTCTTTAGCAGCGGTGGGCTCCCTGATATTGTGAAGGAAAAAAAAAGATGACGATTAGCTAGTATCTCCTGGGGCTTACTGTGTGGTTGTCACTGTCCAGTTACTTTGTATGTGTTAGTGTAATTGTACTTCTCTTTTCAACCATAGGAAGTAGGTGCCATATCATCCCTATTCTACAAGCAAGGAAAGTGACACACAGAGGCTAAGGTGATGAAGTGCAGCAAGGCTTAGCACCCCACTGGTGTGACAACAGGCCCAGGACTCTAACACACCTCCAGCTGTGAGGTCTTGGCCAGAAGATGGTGGGCACCTCAACAGAACTGCATTCAGAACGCTGGCAGAGCTAGCCCTGCAGCTGTGCCAACCACACAGCCCTGCTCTGCAACCAGGGTGCAGCTTAGAGAGCTCAAGTCAGGGCCAGAAGATTCAGAATTTCCAGCTTNTTTTCCCCTGGGTGATCCTGAGCAGATCATAACTACTGTGAACTTCCGTTTCCACCAAAGTTCTTGAGGTTAATGCCTGTTTGCCACGGCTGCTGTTGGGGCAGCAGGTGCAAAGCAGGTGCTCAGAAATGTCAGCTGTGCTCCATTCTCCAAGGTAGCTGAGCCTTCCCTCCTCACCCCACCCCACCCCCACGCCCCACCAGCAAGTTTAGCCTAGCATCTAAAGTGAGAGTGAGGGTTCTAGGGCTAACACTGAGCACTGGGTTGGCGGACAGATCTGTGGCCACCTACCTCGTGTGTGTGCTACCAGAGGGTTGTTGTGGAAGACAAGCTCACAGAGAGAGGGAAAGAGAGCTGCTGGCAGGACAGCATCCTCCTTTGCAATCTGGAACAAGTATAGCAGACATGTTAGTTGGTGCTCCCTGCCCAGGTGGGAGGGGCTGGCTAGTAAGGATGGCTGCAGAACAGATGTGAGAGTGATGGACAGCAGGCAATGCCTTATCCCTGCACCACTGCCTGCTTGGGCCCAGACATTTTGCCCTCTGTCTAAAGATTCTGCCACCGCTGCTTCATTGTCTGAAAATATTTTTTATTATTTTATATGTATGGGTGTTTTGCCTGCATGTATGTCTGTACACCACATGGGTGCAGTGACCTCAGAGGCCAGAAGGGGGTGTTGGATCTCCCTGGAACTGGAGTTACAGTTGGTTGTGAGCTGCCACATGGTGCTCTTAAGAGCTGAGCCATCTCTCCAGCCCCACATTGATGCAGCTTTAAGCATTGATGCAGATTTTAAAAAAATCTCTCTTTTATCCACACTGGATATGAGAGTACCAAGGATACTGGTGGCCAAATAATCAAAAGCATTTGTCTCAAAGAGCCTTGAGGGTAGGCCTAGCACTGGCTTTGGATAGAATGGTCCTCCNCATGGCAAACCTGCACACTCCAGCATTCCAGCAGCAGCGCTCCTGGTACTCCCTTCCATCAGCCCTAAGCACCGATGGACAGAGTGAAGAGCATCAGAGGCCAAGGGCCCACTTACAGTGGAATGAAGCTGAGCCACAGCAAGGGACACCTCATGGCTGGCTGGGGCCAGGGACTACAGTGCCCCTGTGTACTTAGCCTGTAAGTGGTCAGGCCAGACTGCATGACAAAAATTACACAAGCATTGTTGAGCAGAGTAGCTAGAACATGAGGACAGCAGTGGGGTGGAATCAGGGCCTTTGGTATCAGAGGATCTCAAAGTGGGGTTGGATGCAGGGACACAGAAGGCACCAGGGTGGCAGGGGAAGGACAGACTCTCCAGTTTGGCTCCTGGATCCTCACTNGACTGCACTGGAGCAAATGACTTCTCTNATGGTTGTTCATTCAGCTGGCCCAACACTGATTCTCTAGACCACAGGCCACTAAAGCTTCCTGTGCAGAGCCAGGTGCTAAGTGTCAGGACAGACACTCTGTTCCTGACTCAGCCCTGGACAAGTCACAAGCAAATAGCCAGAGTGTTTCTTTTCCAGTAAAATTTTATTTGTGGACTCTGAAATTTGATTTTGTATAATTTTAACACATCATGAAACACTATCCTTGTTGAATGTACCTGGAAATATAAAAGGCACTCAGTCCAGAGGCTGCACCAGGCCATCTGCTCAGTCACATTTCAATAGATACCCTCTTCCTCCTTTCTGTTCATAGTGCCTTTGCAGAACTAAGTAGCTACAACAGACTGATATATCATCTGGCCCTTTATTTAAAAAAAAATTGCTGGGCTTGGAGATGTGGCTCGGTGGTAGAACACAAGCCCAGCATGCTGAAAACACGTTACAAAAGCTTGTGGACTTAGGAGCTAGCGTCCAGAGAAGGAGGCTCAGTCTCCAGAGTTGCCTGTGGTATGTGTAACGGTGGCCCAGGATGGCACAAGCCTCTCTGGGCAAATGAGGCAATGAGAGACAAGCACTACAAATGGAGAGTGGAAGTGTAAATTAATTCAGTCAAGACAGAAGATCCTGTTTATAATTAAAATNNGAAGGAAGCNGAGTGGCACCCAGGGTGTATGTGTGTCATATGTTCTGTGATGCCAAGCTGAAAGGCATGGACTCATTGTTCTGGCTGATTGGCAAGCAGAATCTGGTCCCAGGGATGTCTTGGGGAGCTCTCAGGAAAGCAGGGTATCTCCAGAGTGAGTGGGACACTGGCTCACCTGTGGTCTGTGCCAGGGCTACACATGCTTTAAGGACTAATTACAACTAAAGATTGTAATGAATTGTGCAAGTCCAACTGTGGCTCAGAGCATGGCAGTGAGGCTCCTGAGGGTGTGGTTATGGTGTGTGGGTATGAGAGAGGACCACAGAAAGCTTCATNGAGGCACAGCACCGTATGGTATAACGTGTACCTGGAGAACAGCTGCCCTTGTAGGAGAGGCAGTGGCCCCTGCTGCCCAGAAGGAACAGCCAACCCCCAAGCATGGCATCTGGAAGAGGGAGCACTTGCCACTCCTGAGGTCGAGTAGGAAAGCACCTGGGTCCTGCACAGTAGAAATCTGCTGCCGTGGAGCAGCAACAGCAGAGCCATGAGAACGGCCATCTTGGAGATGCAGGGCCACAGTGCTGCCCAAGACAGAGGTTGTGGTCCTCCTTGGGTTCCTACCTTGGGCTGGCAATCGCCAAGGAACAAGCAACAGCAGCCTACTGGAGGCAGGATCAACCAGAGCTGCAGGGGACCTAGGGGAAGGCTGACTGGCTGCAGATGGGAACAGCAGAGAAGCACTCTCACAACCTAGCAAAGATCAGTTCTCTGTGGTCTGAAAGGGATGCGCTGCAGTACAGATGCAAGTGCAAGGGCAGAGACAGAAACAGACCGTGTGAAGGGGAGGCATTTGAAGGTGCTACAGCCATGCTAGAATCAGACAAAGAAGACAGCAGAACAAGTATTATCAGAAGCAAACGGAGGTGATTCACAATTTTAAAAGGGGATTGCATGTTAGGTAGACGTGTGCTAAATGCAGCTGTCCCTACTAACAGGTTTCAAAGTGACAGAACTAAAGGTAGAAGAGAACAAAACTACGGCCATGAGTGGATTTTTCTCTTTTTGTGTGTGGGTGCACTTGCCTGTGCATGTGTGCATGGAGGCCTGATGTTGGCATTGGTGTCTTCCTTTATTGTGTCCACCTTACTTTTTGAGGTAGGGTCTTTCCGTGAACCTAGAACTGTTCCGGCTAGCCTAGGTGGCCAGCAAGGCCCTAGGATCTGTCTCTTATACACATCTAGATGTGTATAAGAGACAGCCTTTATTGTGTCCACCTTACTTTTTGAGGTAGGGTCTTTCCGTGAACCTAGAACTGTTCCGGCTAGCCTAGGTGGCCAGCAAGGCCCTAGGATTCACCTGCAGCTGCTGCTCTCTAGCACCTGGGTTACAGGCATGTGCTGCCACAGCTGGCTTTTATGTGAGTGCTGGGGATTTTAACTCAGATCCTCATGCTTGTGTAGCAAGCAACTTAGTCACTGAGTCGACTCCCAGATCCATGAGTAGATATTTGAAAGCACTGCTCTCAGTAACTGATAGTGAGAGTACAGAGAAGAGTAGTGACACTCCCAGTATCTTATCTTGACTGACATTTATCAACACTATCTCCACAACTGCACATACCTGTTGCTTTGAGTGCTCACGGAACAATCAATTTTAGAGGGAACCTCAAAACAAGTTTAAGTAGACTTTAAAAAGAAAGAAATCTTACAAATCATGTTTACCTGGCGAGAGAATTAATTAGAAATCAACAAATCTAAGACACCTAGAAATTTAGAAATGAACCAACTGATGCCCAAGGAACCCACAGGTCAAAGACAAAATCACAGNAAAAATTAAAAATACTTGAGTTGAATGGAAAACCCAGGGCTGAGCTGAGGTGTAGCTCAGTAGGTGAACACATGCTTAATGTGCATGAGAACTTGGGTTTGTTGTCCGGCACCAAAAAAGAAACAACCGAGCGTCTATAGAAAATCAAACAAGGTCTGGATTCTAGATGTAGGGGAAACAGCTGAAGTCAGACAGACAGACTTTTCAGGCTTTTGTGTCCCTCAACCCCCCTCACCTGATGAAACCTAGTGATTCAGATTNAACTTGGATACTACTACTCCTTGGCCAAACATTAGGTCAGACCNGGCATCATACACTACCTTACAGTGCTGTGTAGTCCCTCAGCACCAAACATGCTTATATTGTGACTGCCTGTCCATTGTCAATCTCCTCAGCTGACAAGCTCTGAAAGACTATAGCTTTTTCTTTTACACAGTGTCTCTTGCTCAGGCTAACCTCACACTCACCACACAGCTGAACTTGATGCTCTTTGCCACTGCCTCCCACACGTGGATCACAGGGATGTGCCACCACACCTACCTTATGCCATACCGGGCACTGAACCCTGGGTTTCACACATGCTAAGCAAGCACTCTGTAACCAAGCTACAGCCCCAGTCTTGNGGTCTTTTCACACCTATACTCCCAGTGCCTAGCACAGACGCTAGTACATGGCACTTGCCAAATAATCTTCCCTACCTTGAGAACCAGGAACACACACTTGTGTGCAAGGAAGAAATTGCTGAANTTCAGGCCAGAATGAGTCACATCTCTTCCTCCCATCCATGCCTCAAGGAAAGAGCAAAGGCAGTTAGTTACCTTGTTGTAGGCCAGGCTAAGGTATCTGAGCTCTGGGAAAGGCGGGGCCAGCGTCTGGTTCCTTGCTTGCAGTGACTTCACAGGAAGAATCTCAAATATGGGAGGAAGGGAACATATCTTGCCTGTCTTAGAAGGAAAAAAAAAGAGTCAAAGTGTCACAATGATTAAAAAAAGAAAAAAGTTGAGGCTGGCAGCAGCTCAATGTCCCTTCTATTGGGTGTGGTGAAAAGACCTCTGTAGAGTCTGGCTAAAGAGACATCTGGGGTCATAAAGGCCAGAATTCTGACTCCAGGTTCTCTGAGGTCACACAAGCCAATTCTCCAGTATCCCAAGTTCCAATTTCAAGTTCTCTGGGGCCACAGACTCTACAGAAATGCTGCAGGCACCAGAGGCTCCTGCCCTTTCTCCAGCCCCAGCCCCGAAGCACCTTGGCCCTGGCCACCCCTTCTGTGCAACTGAGCGGAAATTTCCCCAGAAGGCAGAGGAAGTATTTACACTGATAAAGGCAATCAGTCGCCTTGCCCAGAAGAGGGAGGGCAGGAGGGGACTGAGCCGGGCAACTCCCAGCACCCAGGCCCTCACCCTGGTTCTCATTCAGGGTGAACAACAGCTAAGTCCTGACCAAGCTGAGCCAGGCTCAGCCTGATGACAGGATGGNTCATCTGGCTCCCCTACAGCCCGGAGTGCCTCAGTCCAGTGTAGGATCAGGCATGAAACTGGAACTGACTGATGAACCATGCCAAACATGTACACGGAGTCAAAGGGCATGATGAGGGTAGATATTGGGCTAAGAGGAACCGAATGTCCCAAGTGCCACCAACTGCTGTATGATCTTGAGACAATCACTCCACNGTCCTTTGTTCCATAGATGAACATGTGTGGAGCAACTACCTTGGGCCAGATATTCTGTGAAGCCACACAAATGAGACAGGCCAGCGTGAGGTAAAACACAAATGATTGTAGCTTTCCGGAAACCTCCATGACTCCTCGGGTCCAGGTCACCCCCTGCAATCTGACAGAGCAGGGTAGAATGGCAGCAGACATCAGTCTCCTCTACTTTTCAACTCCCTGTGACAGGGATGGAAGGGCTGCTTCTGGCTCCTTAGTGGACTATGGCTGTCTCCTGGGCAGCTCTCAACTTTGGGTCATATCCCTGCTCAACTCCACACATACACATTTAAGGGGTATCCATCTAAAGACTGGTAACAGAAGATTAGCCCTAAACTTACCTGACCTCTCCCATCATCCTCCAAGGCACAAGACACAAAGATAAGAGTAATTAATACATTTTCAAGATTCTAGACACAGACTGCAGGCAGATTACCGCACCATGGGAACAGAGGGAGAAGCAATTATCCCAGAAGGTAGTAGAGGCTGCCCCTTGAGTGGGAACGGTCATCTCATGACTGAGCCAACCCCCCCACCAACCAATAATTTCTTGAGAGACCACAGGACCTCCAGAACCAGACCTGAAGCCATGAGCCACTCAGAGATGGACCAAGACTGTTTGACATTTATACTTATAGCTCCATCACACTGTCTTTTGTCCTTCCCCTANACAACCTGGGCTCTTCTCAGTACTCCAAGGACAAGGGTTAGTCACTGGTCCCCCTGTTTCTTCTCAGTGTGGTCACACTGCATAATAAATTATTTCCTTCCTTGACCACCACTTGTCTCCCTGAACTTTTGAGGAAGTAGGTNGCAAGAGTCTGGCCTGTTAGGACCCCCCAGGGTCAGAACTGGGGCAAGACTGGGTAAGCACAAAGGGGCGAGCCAGAGTAGAGCACAGAACAGGAAAACACAGAGAATCCGGCTCAGAGTACACTGAGCTGAGGGCATGACTGGCCCTCGCCTAGAGGGCCATGCATCTGACTTTGACAGAGAGAGAGAGAGCCATGAACATCTCTACCACCAATTCACATTCTAGGTCTCCAGGTACTGAGCTGTAAGCACTGACAATCCTGCCAACTGTCATTGATTTCCAAGGCACATCCCTAGCCACAGGCCCTTCCATNCAATATGAATGTCCTTTTGCAATGTGACCCTTGACACTGCCCCACTCAAATGAGCAGCTGCTGTTTCTACACTCCTAGAAGTAGACTGGCTGCCTTGTGGTGAAGAATTTATCTGGTTTCTGCCCCAGACTCCTGGCATTGAGCTTCTAAAGCCCTGAGAATTTCCTAAGTGATGGGCTGTCTGTTAGCCAGGGTTCCTTGAACCACATTTCCATTCTACTAATGAGATGAGGATGGGGTGTGGGTGTGGGTGTGGGTGGGTGGGGGCTCTGAGCTCAAACATGCATCTAAGACCCTCTACGAAAGCTGTGCGCTGAGGCTCAGAAGAGCTTCCTGGTCGGTAAGTACTTCGAGGTGTTGGGAGGGTACAGACCTTCCAGATCCCACCTTGTGAGCCTTCTCATTTTGTTAGCTTTTTTTATTGTCCTTTATATTACTACTGCAGTTGTTTGAGCATGGCTCCTTCTCAAGTTCTCTGAGTTCTAGAAAATTATTGAACCTGGGGGGGCGTAGTGGGGACTCTTAAATTTGTAGCTAGGTGGTCACAGTGTGGATAGCTTACTGTCTTCTCCCTCCTTCATGACTGGCACCTAAAGTGAGGGCAGTTTTCTTAGGAAGTATATCTCTACACTTGACTTAAACTCTGGGCTGGTTAGTGTCAGCACTGTACCATCNTGCCCCTCTCATTTGCTTTGACAATAGAATGTGGCCAATGGGACACATTTGAATTTCACACTCTTCCACGCTTGCTTGTTCTCTTGAGACCTGAAACTGCTCAGTTGTTAAGACCAGGATGGAAAGCTGATGTGGAGAGNCCAGGGCATGCCATGTCCTTTGAAGCTCAGCTCCCAGCTGGCCCGCAAAGCTAGCAGAACCACCTTGATAGCTCCAATAACTGTGGGATGTAATCAGCTCAACTGAAGTCAGTCAGTGTGGTTGTTGGTTTTGTTGCGCAGCCATAGTTAACCAGTACAATTTATCATGAAGTCATATCTGTGAGGAGGTGACTTATCTATCAAGGGCATGGCTGGCTGGTGTAGACATGCACATCT
>LZPO01017300.1:386481-397112 GCA_001675575.1 Neotoma lepida | reverse complement strand
TGAGCTCACAGGTACTGCAGTTCAGCAGCAGATCTTTCTTAGGTCTAAGTCTTAGGTCTAGAGACTAAGAGGCCTCTCCTCCAAGATTCTAAATTTCCTGATTCCAACCTCTTCACACAAAGAAAACTCCAGGCTCTGGTGGCTTCATGACATTGTCTTCCAACACTTAAGAAGTGAGACAGTATCAAACTTTCCTAGGAAATGGAAGAGCAGTGAACACTGAACACCCCTGAATTTATGAGGCAAGTACAGCCTTGATTGTCAGTCCTCAAGGGATCATCACCATAGAGGAAGACATTACACCAGTCATCTCCTGGATATTGATGCAAAATCCCTCCACAAAATGTCAGCAAATTCAATTCCTGGACCACCATGGCCAGCAGGGGTCTTGTCCTGGGAATGCAAGACTGACTCAACATTGAGAAGTCTATCCAAAGTTCTCTCACCCCTTTAGATAAAGAAACGTGGTCCCCTACCCCATCAGTCTGTTGTAGAGGTTGGTGGTGCATGTCTTTAATCCCAGTACTGGAGAGACAGGCAGAGGCAGGCACATCTCTGTGAGTTCCGGGTCAGCCAGAGAGACATGGTGAGACCCTGTCTCCAAAGTTTGTTTCACCTTCCCACTACTGAAGATCAATCCATGTAATTACCAGCCCAGTAGATTTTTTTTTTTCCCAGACAGGGTTTCTCTGTGTAGCTTTGGAACCTGTCCTGGAACTCACTCTGTAGACCAGGCTGGCCTCGAACTCAAAGATATCTGCCTGCCTCTGCCTCCCGAGTGCTGGGATTAAAGGTGTGCGCCACCTTTGCCTGGCCCAATAGATGTTTTTAAAAAAGAAATAAAATTCAACACCGATTCACAGAAAAAAACAAAAAACANAAACTCTCAGCAAACTGGGAATACATGTAGATTTCTTTAAATNTGATATAAGGCATCTACAAAAATATATACTGTTAATATACTTTTGAAATACTGAACACTTTCCTCCTAAGGAAGAAAAATTCCCATCATGGCTTCTATTCAACACCATACTGTTTGGGTCAGCCAATAAGGCAATAAAAAGGTGCCACGACTCTTACAATAGGAAAAGAGTGGATAAAACGGGCGTCCGATACAGATGCTGCCACCATGAGCAAAAAGAATTCAAGAGAGCCTGCAAGTGACTGGAAGAGAGAAATGAACTTGGAAATGTTGTTGCTAGGTATGAGTTCAAAATGTNTGTGTACTAGCAACAAGTGAGTGGACTGAAATAGAGAAAGTAACACCATGATGATAGCCTAAAGAGATCAAAAACCCAGGAACACATTTAATGACAGACGTTCATAGTCTCAGCCTTGGAAACAACAGAGCACTCCTGAGAGGAAATTTAAATGACCCAAAAATCAGGCTAGAGAGATGGCTCAGTGTTTAAGAGCACTGGTTGCTCTTCCAAAGGACCTCGGTTCAATTCCCAGGACCCACATGGCAGCTCACAATCTTCTGTAGCTCCTGTTCCAGGGGATCCGATGCCCTCTTTTGGCCTCTTTGGGCACTGCATGCATGGGGTGTACAGACATACATGTAAACAGAACACCCACCCATACACATAGATTAAAAAATAAAGGTTAAAAATAAATAAAACACCTGGAAACTGATAGAGTGATAGGGTGTGTTCCTTTACTATTCTGGGAAACACGGTTTCCACCTTGACCTGTATAGTCAATGCACTTCCAATCAAATCCCAGTGGGATCCTCTTGGAAACTGACAATTCCCAAATTTAGGTGGAAGGTGGCCTTTAGTGATGCCAGGAATTGCTGGGCACCATAACTGACCTGAAGACCTTCATTAGCAAGCAGCAAACCTAGTTAGAAAGCTACAGTGGCTTTCACATCTGCTATTGTTTCAGTTTGGGGGGGTAGCAAGGTATGGGAAGGGGATGTGTTAAAATATATTTGCATGAAAACAGCCTTATGTAAAACTATATAATAAAATAAAAAGAAATGAAAAAATTCTTTTAAGTCTTTATAGAAAACCTGTGGAAGGGGGCAGGCCAGTGCAGGACCAAGCTCAGGGCTGGCCAGACATCCCTGTTAGGGAAATGAGCTGCAGTCAGGGACCTGTGCAAATACATTCACAGAGCACCCCTACTGCAGTGTCATGGAGTANCAGTGAGGAAGTGAGGCTTCTGGTCCGTGAGTTCTCAGGGAGAACGACTTCTGAAAGCTACGGTAATCCACACACTCGCACTGTCACCCAACAGTGTCTCCCACACACTCCCACTGTCACCCAACAGTGTCTCCCACACACTCCCACTGTCATTCACCCTATAGTGTCTCCCTACTCAGTGGGGAAAACAAGTCTTTCAGTTAATGGTGCTGGGTCAAAAAGGATATGCATGCAAGCAAGTAAACTTTGANTCTGCCTCACACCATATATGAAAACCCCAGGCAGATCACAGACCAAAATTTTAACACTCAAGCTTTTACAAGAACATATGGGGAAATATCTCCATAGTCTTGGGATAGGCTGCAANTTCTTAAAACAGGAAAGAAGAAAATACCGACATAAAANACTGAGGAATCAGATTTCATTAAANGAACTTCTGTTCATCAAAAGCCATTATGATGAAATTTNAAAAAAATAAGGCCAGAGAGTAGCTCAGTTGGGAGAGTGCTAGTCTAGCATTTGTGAGCCTCCAGGCTCGATCCCAGCAGCAGCAGAAGAGGAGGAAGAGGAAGAGGAGGAGGAAGAAAAACAAACTACATACTAGGATCTTTTTGTAACATATTTATAAAGGATTTGTGCCCACAGTTATAAAGAACCTGAAAAATCAAGAAAAAGATACATGCAGTAATATTAATGAACCCAATGACATAACACTGAGTGGAAGAAACTGGGCATGAAGTCTGTGCTGGACAGCTCTACACATGAACTTCAAACTGGANAAGAATGGTTACTCTTGGAGGAGGTACTTACTGCGACACTGGGAATGTTCTGGATTGTAATGTGAGCGATGGGTAAAGAGTGTATAAAATGTCAAGCTCTGTTCTTCACCTGCTGTAAACTAATTTCCCCAATTTGAACAGGAAACAAACAGTTGGCAGATAACAAGATAACAAGATAACTAGCTCAGTGGGACTGGAACAATATGTCCAACCCAGAGACGTGTTCCTCTATCACCCTGCTTGGGTTTACAACATGGCAATGCAATGCGTCTTTCCTTTCTGCCTCTGAAGGATGCCATGCACATGTGACTCTTGGAACTGTGGAGCCTCCTGAGAACCCAGTAGGAACCAACCAGCTTAGCAGGACAAGCCNTGCCCAAGGAGGATGGAAAGGCCTGAAGCCCTTGAGGACTTGGGTATGCCACAGGCTTTCCTAACTTCTGAGTTTCTTAATACATGAGATTTTAAAAAATTGTCTACTTTTACTTGGAGTTTGAAAGCATCTCACCTGANGGCACTGGTTAGGGAGTCTAAGCAGCTTGTTTAGAGCACAGGAGCTCCCAGAACCAACCCCAGAATCCCACTCCCCGATGGAGCGGGCATCAGGAACAAGCAATGGCTCACCTGTGCGGTCCACGTCCTTCTTCATGGGCAGTACAGTATAATCTGGTTGTACATCCTGGGTCTCAAATATCCATGTCTGGGTCTGCAGCTCTTTCTGGGGATTTGGCCCCTCTGTAACCCAGTCCCCTGATCCATCATAGAGCTGAACCTGTTGTAGGTACGGGATCCGGAAAATCTTGTTTTGGTCCAGGCTCAATTTCTTCAGTCTTCAATTAAGGAAAGTAAATTCAGAATCACAGCAATGATATTACCTCTGGGGTATTACAGAGCAAGCTGGGGGACACACAGGGATTCAGGCTTGGACATGGACACCTGTTGTGTAGCCTTGAGATTTGGGGGACTTACTTTCTCTGGGGCTCAGTGGCCTTATCTCATAGTGGGGAGAAGGTTTATTAATCTTTAAAGCTCTAGTGAAGACTAAATGAGACAATATGTAAACATCTGGGCACAAAGTAGTATTCGGTAAATAGTAACTAAATTCAAAGGAAATATTTTAGAGATCTTTGTCAAATACGCAGAACTTGGCAACTAAAGTTGTGTGTGTGTGTGTGTGTGTGTGTGTGTGTGTGTGTGTGTGTGTATGGTCAGGGTTCTACCCTGGGTAATGGCTAATCCTATACATGACCAGAAGTAACCTTACTGATGTTGCATTTCTCTGCCAAGCTAAGCTCAGAGAGAGAACTGATTTGCCCAAGGCCACACAGCAGAGACACATGGTGGAGTTGGGACTTCATCCCATTCTGCATAGCCTGAATGCAGCAGCATTCAGGGTGTGAGCCCCACTGGGGATGGGGATGGTACAGAGGAGGACTATGACATTACCTCCTGAGCCCAGCCAGGTTGGCAAAGCAGCTGGGATTGGACAGTTTGTTGTCATCAAGCATCAGGGTCTCCAGTGCTGGGAACCTCAGGATGTACTTCTTGCTTGTCAGTGATGCCATGGATGCCTCCCTGTGGGCGCAGAGATCTTGGGTACTCAGTGAAAGTAGAGAATGAGAGCCACTATCCCCAGGAANAAGGGGAGGACAGGGAGGTGACCTGGACAATTAACCAGCTTCAAAACCTCCCTAGTGCCTACAAGAGGTCCATGTAGAGGTGAGCAGCAGGTATAATTCCCACNAACTCACCCCTCCCTCAAACCCTGTTTGCCCACAGGCCACTGCATGGAGAAAGTTTCACTGACACTGGGCTGGGCTGGGGTAGCAGGGTCACACCAGGGTGAATGAAGCAAGACAAAATTGTAGAGATAATGCTACAGATGGCACACTGTACAATTCTGGCTAAAGGCAGGCTCCTGAGTATCTTCTGTTGCCCACCCTGAAGATTGGTAACCATGGGAACAATATGCTCTTGGCTTGGATCATGGTGTGCCATCAAGGTTTCCTTGAAGAATTCCCCAAACACTTGAGAGTGGGATTTAAGAGGCTGAGGTCCTGAGGTACACAAGTGACAGTTAATATGACCTCATGTTTCCAAGTGGATGAGGCCGAGGTTGCTCTAAAGACACACGAGCAGATGACTCAGTTTCGTCCCTCCCTGCACATTCCATTTCGTCCACACAAAATAGAAACAACTGTGACACGCACAAACACATTCCATGCATGAGCTATAAGCACACAGGCAAGAGATAAGGTGAGCAACATTTCTCTAAAGCCTACTCCATTCCTGCACTGTGACAGGGGACTTCATGCAGTCTTTGCAGACATCAGTGGGAGAGGTACTGTCCACCTGCTTTTCCTCAGGAAGCTCAGAACCTGCCCAAAGTCTCATAGCCACAGAGTGGCAGAGCTCAGACTAGAGCTTAGTCCTTCCTGATTCCCAAGCCCAGACCTTTCCCACCACTGCCTCCTCTTCTGGTCCCATCTTTAAGTCCCGTGTGGATTAGAGGGTGAGGAGATGAAGAGGCCCTTGCTGCCTGATCTAGACAGAGCTTGGCAGAAGTAGGTGAATTCAAAAGTAGGTACCAAGTTGAGGTGGATGTGGGGGGAACTGGGAGAAGGGGTGTCCAAAATTCTGAGAACTAATGAAAAATGAAGGCCCTGGATCATACACATATACCTTAAGTCAGGAATGTTTCACAGGTGGACCTGGGGAGGGCCACAGTCATTCATTCCCTCAGGAATTTCCTTAGCAGGNATTTATGTTGCCAGGTACTGGGAGAAAAAGGACACTCCCCCATTTCAAGGCATTTCTAGTCTCATGGAGGAGGCATGAGACACTGCCCACAGTAAGGCAATTGGTATAACTGAAGTAGGTAGGGGGCCTCAGGAAAGGCAATGATTAAGTGAATTAACAAAGAATGAGAGGAATTCTGTTGTGATTTTAACCTCTGTGAAAGGAAAGCAATAGGGAGAAATCACCTCTGGCTCTATAGCTCTGTGCAGCCGTTTCCTCCAGTGGGGCCCAGAGATACACACAGTTTGTCTCTGAGGATACATGGGCAGAGTCACGGAGAGGAGTAGGTACAAAGCTGAGAGAGAGAATTCTGGGCTGCTCTCCAGTCCTTGGACCTACAATCTTAACATAGATCCTGTCTATCTTAAGATACAGTTGTGAGATTCCTGGGTGTTGTTATAATGAATCTCCCTTTTGGGGCTTACTGTAAAACTGACAGCNCTCTGCTGATGAGTACCATGCTGTCTGAACAAGGGGCAGGGCAGATAGTTTAGAAAGGGCACTGGCAGCAGAGGGGGCAGAGGTTTTTAGGAACAGGGGCCTTTCCTTCTCCTAGAAAGACAACTTTTACTCTGAATTTGAATCTCTACCTGACCAAATAACCAGGAAGACACACAGCAGCTCTTGATTCTACTGCAGTGAGACACGCACACTAGAAGTCAAGCCTTCAGACATTCCTCCTAAGCACTGTCACCGTGAAGTGGTTCCGCTCATTTCTGTGACAGTAATACTACCCTGCTTTCTTAAAGTCTGCCCTAGAGAAAACACAGACAAAAAATAAATGTCTTAAAAGAGGGACAGGGGCCAGTGAGATGGCTCAGCAGGTAAATGCTCCTGCCACCAAGCCTGACAGCCTGAGTTTGACTCCTGGAACCCACAAAGTAGGAGGGAACCAACTTCCACAAGCTGCTCTCTGACCTGCACACACATGCATTCCCATAACCAATCAATCCAAAGAACCCCACAGTTATAAATGAAGCTGTGGGGGAGGGGGAAAGGAGAGAGAGTGAGAAAGTGAGAGAGTGAGAGGAGAGAGAGAGAGAGGAGAGAGGAGAGAAACAGAGAGAGAGAGAGAGAGAGAGAGAGAGAGAGAACAGAAACCATGTCATGGGACCTAGTAGGAAAAGCCAGCCACAGCTGTAGCTCTCCTGTAGAGCACTTCCCACAATCCCACCAGATGAAATCTCTGAAGTGGCAGTTTGCCAGGGATGGAGAAGCTGAAGATTCCAGCTCTTCATGCTAGAAATGTCATTTGTATTGTCCCTTGCCTGGGAAAATGGATTACTATCTTTTAAAATAGGGTAGATAAATGTCTTTTAGATGCTAAGTGCACACCTGGTGGTTGGATTCGGCCAGAGGAATGCATGCTTCTTAGCAGACACCTGGGCCCNAGCGTAGGGAGCCCAGAGCTCTAGTTCAGGAAGTGTGCCTGCTGTGATTGCCCTTGACTTCTGGTGCTGACTATCTCTGAGCCCAGACCCTCTCTCTAGTCATACTNTGGAGGTCNTTACTTTTATGTCAAGAGCCCTGCAGCTCTCAAAGCACAATGACTTCAACAGCCTCAGACAGGAGCACATTTACTCCACAGCTCTTACTATTTGGGCAATGAGTTTCTATTTGGACATAAAATACCCCCAAAAGACCATGTGCTAAATGCTTGGTGCCAGCTGATGGCATTATGGAGTGGTCATGAAAACTCCAGGATGTGAAACCTTGTTGCAAAGAGTAAGTCACCACTAAAAATAGGGTATCACTGGTCTCTGGTCCCTTCCTCATGTTCTCTAGGCTTCCTAACTGCTGCATGTGCCCTAAGACACCCTCCTTCAAGACAGTCGGCCTGGCCATAGCCAGAAACGAGGGAGACAGTGACCATGGATCAGGCCTCTGAAAGTGTGGTCCAAATAAGCCTTCTTTCTCTTCCATTGTTTCNTTTGGGTGCTCTGTCATGGTGGCAGACAGCTGACTATCACAGGAGGGAGCACTGGCAGGGACTTGCTTTACTTTATGCAACAAGGCTTCCCATGGACAACACCTAGAGTGATTTGATGGATACTGTGCAAAAAGGAAATGTGCATCATTTTTAAACTTGCAAGAGATCTGAAGGCCCCAAGGAAGCAGTGTACAAAACCTAAATCCCCAAGAGACCTGAAGGCCCCAAGGAAGCAGTGTACAGAACCTAAATCCCCAAGAGAGGGCTGAATCTAGGAGGCCAGGCAGCCTCAAGGGTGTTTGCTAATCTTGTTGGAATTGAATTAACAGTCTGGAGAATCAAAACCCAGAGCATGCTGACAGTTAGGGCATCCAGTGAGAATCAGAGATGCTAAAGGGATGTCCACCCTCAGGAGGGCAGGAACCAGTCAGAGCCCCTTCTCATCCCACATGCAGGAAAACTGTCTTGGGGTGAAAAGAGATGGAGAGTTTGTAAAGCTGTACCTCAAATCTGTGTCATCAGAACAATCAGAAAATAGCCATAGTGAGTGTTCCTGGGTACCTGACCAAATACATGGAAAGGTTTATGTCTAGACAAGTGACGTGAGCCAACTTCCCTGAGCATAAAAGAGAAAATCCAAGCAAAATACACATTTTAAAACAATCTACTTTAACGTATCCCAAAGGAATTATGGGGCTGGGTTTTAGGAAGTGACCCAGAGGCTGCTTTCCCCAGGGCTGTTTGCCCACTACAGGAGTGACAGACAGTCTGTTGACAGTGCCAGTANAGGGTCCCAAACCTCAGGTCCATGGTGTGCCACAGAACAGAAGCCTAATAGAATGCCTATGGGTAAAGGTTAGGCCATTGAAGTGCTACACCCTAAGAGGTGGTGTGCATTACAAATACTTTCAGCTACTGTAANTGGATTTAGGTTTGGAATTATCCATGTAGAATCTACACTGTAGATAGCCAGAGACTCTCAATCTGATAAGAAAAAAGGTAATTTAAGTTGTTCAAAGGGAGAGTTGGGACATCTCATTTGGTTATGTATTTGCATTTAAATTAGACAGAATTGGTATTAAATGAAATAGAAAAACAAGTTCTTGCCTTGTACCAGCTAATTTCGAGCACTTCTATGACTGTGGCTGCCACACTGAGCAACACCCACACAGAACGCTTCCCACACTGCAGCAAGTAGCACTGCACAGTGTTAAACTAGACTTGTACAAACCATCAGACAATACCTGCTGACTGGTGTGAGTCTCTGAGTGTGCGAAAGGCACGGGGGTCCCCCATTCGGTGTGGGGATTGTGGAGTTGGAGGAAGACCAGAAACTCAGCCCACTTGTAGTTTTCCCCANAGTTTAAATCAGATGCACTAAACAAGTGACAGGACACCTGTACTTGTTTCCTCAACAACACACTGGTAGACTGTTACTGTGGGAAATGCCACCTCGAAGCTTTACAACTTTTCTTCTCTAACAGTAAACTGGAAATTCCGCTGAGGTTACTGCAGAGAGGGGACTGCCAGCATGGAAGCATAGGAACATGGAGGCCATCAAATCGTATGACATGTCTGTGAAGTGCTCCTTGTTCATCTGCCGTGTGCAAATGTCAGATCTTAAAGAATGACTGTAGAATATGCGATCTTAACATGCTAGTGACTCCAACTCCAGCTGCTGTTGCAGATGTGAAATCTTTCTGTGGTAAATCAAGATAGCTTGTGGCACTTGGAATCTGAGAACCTGAAAATGGATCCTTCTCTTTATCAGTTCATAGGACTTCCAGAAATAGTTTGTCTTAATCTGGCAGGGACAACAGTATGCCTGTGTCCTCTTCTGTCAGGGCCACACAGACTTCAAGCCCTATCAAATCCATCCACAAGGATTTTCATTATTTTGATGTCCCACAGAAAACATCATGCTGACNCCTGCCCCAGATGGCTTANTAAGGCCCACATGTGTCACANGCTAGAGGTAAAGCACACAAGAATTCTAGGGACTGTCACCTTGCTTAACTTCCTTGGTGTTTAGGTATCTGGAGCATGTTGGGCTGTATCTCCTGGACTTTGTCCACTTGTTGCTAAGAAAAAGGCACAACACTTCGTTGGTCCCTTTGGGTTCCAGAAACTACAAGTGAAGTGTTTGTGCTGTTCAGACCCACTGACTAATTATTCTCAAGATCACCAGTTTTCAAGACAAGGTTCTTCAGCAGGTTGAGACTGCAGTTCGAGCTGTTCTTTTGCTNGACTGTCACTCAGCAAGCCCACCCAGGTGCTATAGCAACAGACGTGTCACATAGACAGGGTTGCCATGCTTCCTGGTTTTCAAGGGATGCTTGCATTTCTCCATTTTCTCAAAGAATAACTGTTCTTTTATTCTTGCTCAAATATGTTATGGTTTGGGTGATGAATGACAAGGTCATGCTATAAATAGAACCCTTTGGAGGTAAAAGTAGTGGAAACCACTAAAAGCAAAATATTGCCCTTGTCCTGTTCATTATTTTCCTTTTGAAAATCAGTTTTGGGCTCACTACTGTGTGTTGGCAAAGAATGAGCTACACACAAGACACAAAACGGCCATGTGATGTAAGTCATTCATCATGAACCAGATGTCTGACAGAATGGACTCATCTAGTNACAGAAATGTGCTTCTTAAAATAATGGGCACATTTAAATGNATGTATTTATGGAGCACTGTGCAATGGTTTGATAATATATACACTGTATAATGTTCGAATCAGCATACACACATCTATTTTCTCAAACGCATACTTGTTGATCCACCTCTCCTCATTCTCCTCTCCCAACTTTCCTCAGCCTCTATTTTATTCTACTCTCAGCTTCTATGAGATAAACTTTTTAAAAATCTGTGTATGGGGGGCAGAGGTCAATGTCAGGTGTCTCTATCACTCTCCACTTTTTTTTTGAGACAGGGTCTCTCACTGAACCTGGAGGTCACTGTTTTGGGAAGGCTGG
>LZPO01017300.1:336694-348768 GCA_001675575.1 Neotoma lepida | reverse complement strand
TTTCAAGAGAAATCTGCTGCTTTTTGTATGTAATCTGGTTATTTGAGCAGGAGCAACTCATCTGTCATTTTGAAACATTGTGCAGGCCAAACCAAACACATCTGGGAAGACAGTCAACTCCTAGGCTACTGTTGGTTTTCTGTGATGAAAATTCTGTGACTTTCACAGGAATAAAGTAAGAAGTCCTATTCAAAACCAAACCAAACCAAATCATAAAACAACTGTAAGATGGATTTTTTAAATGGTCTTGTTAAATAAAACACGGAGGCAGAGATAGGGGTGAAATCTGACAGAGATCAGAGGAATTAGGAACAGCTACCAGCCTCACCTTACAGTACTGCTGCCGCTTCCAAAAAGGACATATACCTCCATGTCTATATCCCTTTCTGTTCTGTTCTCCCATTGGCTCTTTCAGCCTAGCTACAACACTTTTTTTTTTATTGCGCATCTCTGTCACTTTTTGTCCATCTGTATAGACCTCCAGAATTTTATGGTTGATGCTGGGATTAAAGGCACATGTCTCCACGCTTGACTGTTCCTAGTGTGATCTAAAACTCACAGGGATCCAGACAGACCCTGCTTGCTAAGTAATAAGATTAAGGGCGTGTGTTAATTTTACAAGGCTAGCGACTGACCTTGTTCCTCTGATCCTCAGATAAATTTTATTGGGGGACATAGATAAAATACCACCACAAACAACCATTACCTAGCTTTGCAAATTCAACACCAAACATTTGCTGCTGCCTGGAAATGCACTGGGGACTACGCAGCCTGGCNCCTGTCCTGGCCCCAGGGCCTTTCTTCTTGTCCTACACTTCTATTGGTCATTTGTTGTAGCAGAATTCCAGCTCNTACTAATTTAGCTGCCTACTCTTCGCCATAGCTTTCATTCNTCCTCTTATTGTACCTAACCTAGTCTGTGGCCACACTCTTCTGNTTGGACCCCTGAGAACGCCATGGCCCTAATCATTTGTTTGTTTAGCTGCATTTTGTTTTTGCTCAAACATACTGGGCAGGTGCTCTGCCCTGAGTCCAAGGCCCCCAAGCCTGCTCTCCAAGGTCCTTGGCATCTGTGCCTTGACCATTCCAGGCTAGCCAGTCCTGGGCATTCAGCCTTACAAGGTTATATTGTTTCCAGCTTGGTGCTTAGTGCTTAGTGCTGCTTCAGCATAAAAATACCCATTTCTACCCTGTCCACCTGGTTGATCTCATCCATTCAAATTCAGTTCTGCCCCTCCTCAAAGATCTGAGTTTGTAAAATTGTGAAATCCTAGAGATTTTTCTTTAACACACTTTAGTTACCAAAAACTCTGCTCTGAGGGCAGCTTCAGGTAATGAGAGACTCTCCGANCCCCCTAGCTGAGGGAAGGGAGTTCCCCAAGACTGTGAGACTGAGGCNTTGACAGTGTGGGAAGAATACATAGAAGACAGGAGCAGTGAGGAGAGCTGGGGCCAAGGCATCCCGTGAAAAGGCTTCCTGGGAGTGACAAGTAGGAGAGGTGGGGCAGAGGGAACAGGGCAATTCGGGAACAAGGAGTTTAACTTTGGGTCTAGTTTTTACTACAAAGCTGGGTGGCTGTGGGCAAATCATTTTACCTCTTTGAGTCTCAGTTTTCCCACACGAAGATGAAGCTAGAAATTCTGTGCCTCAGATAACTGTGAGAATGAAAGGAAGCAATGGATAAAGTGCATAGACAAAGGATGTCTTTCTGCACCCTTTGCTCATGCCACCCCTCTCACAAAGCCTTTACTGGACTTGGGAAACAATTGTGCTTTTACTAGACTCTGAGTTCATTTTATTCAGCTCTTAATTTCTCCTTCACNGTTTCACTGCTTTCGACCTCATAAAATCACTACCAAGTATGCAAAGCTCCTCCAAGGGACTAGGAACCTCCAAGTTGGAAACACTCCCAGTTCATTGCCTCGCATCCATCCGTGGGACCTAGCACCTAAGAAGCACCCAAAAGACATGAACGAGCCAAACGAAGGATGTGATAGCACTCCTGGGACCCAGGGGCGTNCATGAATCTGATCTCTCTAATTTCCCTCAGGGGAAAGGGTGGTATGTAGTAAGTGTTGGTTTATCCTACCACAGCCCCTAGCACACAGCAGATGAGTGAGTGAGTGCTGGGCTCCCCTTCCATCTAATGAGAAGCCTCTGTGTGTTGATTCCTGGGTTCCCAGTAAATGGATGAAGGCTTTTCTCAGGTGGTCCTCTGACACGTCGCAATTCTGGAATCATACTCACTACTTTATTATTATTTTGCTCCCCTCACCAACTTCCCCCTTGCTATAGGGCCTATGATTACCTTATCTATACAAACCCATTCTCTGGTTAGTTTCGTTTTGTTTGTTTTTGTCAACTGATACAAAGTAGGGTTAGCGTAAGCTAGGAAGTGTACACATCAACAGAGAAAATGCCACTATCAGACTAGCCTATGGGCAAGCCTGTGGCATGTTTTGGGATTAATGATTGATGTGGGAAGGCTCAGGCTGCAGTGGAAAAGTAGTCCTGGGTTGTGTAAGAAAGCAAGCTAGTGAGCTGCATTCCTCCAGGGTGTCTGCTTCAGTTCCTGCCTTGGCTTCCTTCANGGATAAACTTCCCTCACCGATCAGGANACCCAAGACAAACTCTCCCCAAGCTGCTTTTTGTCAGTGTTTCGTCACAGCCATAGAAAGGCAAATGAGAACACCTTGACACTTAGCATGGAGCTAGAACTCTCTAAAAAGGGGCAGGTGGCTGGGTACACAATCAGTTGATTTGCTTTTCATGACACTTCTCTGGTGATCAACCACTCTATCAGCTAGACAGCGAATGAGAAAGCACATAAGTAAATCAGTGTCTGGAAAATGCTAGAGATGGCAGCTGCTAGAGAAGGACCTGGAAATTCACTAGGATATCAGGGCCTAGTTTCATGTCCATATAGTACTTACCTGATCTTTGACCTCGGGAATGATTCTTTGCCTTCCTTTTGTTTTTGTTTCTTTACCTGTTTCTTTACCTGTAAAAGAGATATTGTAAATCTTCTTAGCTTGTCATTAAGAAGTCTTGAACCTTAGTAATTATATCCCACATTTTGGATATATGGAGCCTTATGCTCCAAAATATGTCTTGTATGAAGGGGGGGTAATAGGATGGAAATAATTCCAAGAAATAGATGGATAAAACTATGAAGAGAAGACAAAAGGGGCTGGGAATGTAGCTAGTTGCTCAAGACCCTGGATTTGATCCNGAGTATCACATACACACACACACAAAAGTCACAGAGACAAAGACATGACGTAGAATTTTAAGAGCCACGTTGTTTACCAGTAGAATGCAGTGGGGTTGTTTAAGCAGGCTACAAAAAGCATAGATGGGNAAGGAAGGGACCATTTATAAGATCATTTGTATGAAATACATTTGTGCAGAACAAAAATAGCAAAGCAAAGTTGAAAGATAAGACCCACTCTGGGAATAATAAATGCCATGCATTTAACACAAAGAATAAATCAAACTCAAATATTAGACAGGACATAAATGATTATAGAAATTCCAATTCAGCATGAGAAATAATAGTTGAGAAGGTATGGATTTACAACTAAAGGTACAAGAAGTAACCTAGTTCCTTGGTTACATTTTCTAGAATGTAACCCTAATAGAACATGAACTTATCTTCATGGTAGAAAAATGAAAGACCAAGACTCAGACTTGAGGGTTAACTTCAGCTTCCTCTGAACTTTCAAACTTGAAAGCTAATGTCAAGCTGACTTTAGTACCTCCTAGCTCCAATAAACACGTATCTTTTGTCATCTGTCTCTCTCCTACTTCTGTGTGCCTGCATCACTCCCATACCCCACTCCCACACAGGCACTGATGTTCTTTATTTTCACACGTTTGCTTACTCCATTTCTTTGGCCTATCCCATGTCTGTCTTTTTCTTGATTCATGCAGTTACCTTTCCTGTGCCTCCCTATTCCCAGATTGACCTATCTTAGGCTCACTTTATTTTTTTTTAAATTTATTTATTTTTAATTTATGTGTATGTGTGTTTTGCCTACCTGTATGCATGTGTACCCAATGCCCATAGAAGAAAAAAGAAGGCTCTGGATCCCATGGAACTGGAATTAGAGATGTTTATGAGCCTTTATGTAGCTGCTGGGAACTGAACTGGAATCCTCTGCAAGAATGGTAAGTGCTCTTAACTGCTGAGCCATATCTCCAACCCTCTGGCCTATTTCTTTTCTTTTCTTCTTGTTTTTTNGAGGGTTTCTCTGTGTAGCTCTAGCTGTCCTGGAACTAGCTCTGTAGACCAGGCTGGCCTCAAACTCACAGAGATCTGCCTGTCGCTGCCTCCTGAGTGCTAGAATGAAAGGCATGTACCACCACCTCCTGGCATTATTTCTTAATGGAGGTACTCTATTACACTGTAGTAGAATGGCTTGGTTTTCTGACTGTTCTCCACCACACCAACCTCAGGCTGAGGCTGAGGCCCTCCCAAAAGCAAACCTAGGTCCTAGTAATCTNTTCATCTCCAGCATCTCAAACAGGGTGTGGCTTACAGAAGGAAGACTCTTAATAAATGCTACCCCTGACTAAGCAGAGGCATAAACAAAACGCTGTAGGAGTACTTTGTTTTGTCTGCAAGGAAGGAAAAAACAAGGATCAAGGAGGGCTTCGCAGAGCAGGTGACATTAGAGCTGAGTGCTGNGAAAGGAGAAGGATGAACAGCAACAACAAAGAGGTAGGAGGCATTCAACTGCGGTGGCCAGGAAGTGCTTTACAGAAGATGAAACCCAATCTGGTATTCTTTAGTGATCGCTATTTTCATATGATCATTAGCTTTGCCAAGACAGGTTTTGTCTGCTTCATTCAGAGGTATATTCTGAGTGACTAGAACAGGACTGACTACATGTGAAGCAATTCAGAAGCTGGTCATGGTAGTGCATGCCTTCAGTTCCAGCACTCAGGAGGCAGAGGCAGGTAGATCTCTGTGAGTTTGAAGCCAATTTGTCACCATAGTGAGTTTCAGGCCAGCCAGAACCTTACAGTGAGACCCCANCTCAGAAAAAACAAAACAAAATAATGTCTAACGAATTTAGTATTTGGTCCATCATCTGTATATTTATGGGAAGTATATAGGTATAAAAGNTAAATAATGCAATGTAATATGGCATAAAGTAATATTACTATGTGATAATTCTAAGCCTCTAGAGTAGCAACCAGATTTATTTTCCTTACATGCCTTAGTACAGTGTCAAGTTTTATTGGTGCTCAATATTTTTTCTCAATCAATATTTGTAAAATCAGAACGCCAAACTTTTAATTAAAAAAAAACTAAAAACTTGGCTTCAACTATGTTCTGATCTATGCTCTCTGGCTTCTGGTAAATTCATTTTCTTGTCTAAACAGCATTATTTTGAGACTGACATAGGATGAATGGATGTTAAGTGCATGTAGGGCACTGCCTGGCAGACAGTAGGCACTCAATAAATGACAGCTCTACACGAACCACTACTAACAGCTAAGATGACTGTCACTTTGGAGAGAATACTCGAGCTAATGCTCTAACAACAGGAATAGAAAAGGGTGAAGAGCTGGCTCTTCCTCACTTCTCAGGAGACTACCTCTGGGGCTGGAAAGACTCTTAGCTCAAACTAAGTTTCCAGCCACACCTGCCTCCGGCGCCGTTTTCGCCTCCGAACAGTCCGTGGAGGCGATGTCCTTGTCAGGCGGGATGCACGCCTGAAAGCCTCACGGGAATCTCGGAGTCGCTCCACGGTGGCGCTCGCCACTGTCTTCCCTACCCACTCCTTAGAAACCACGACGCTGAGGCTAGCAACGCCGGCGGCAACCGGCGACCGCAGATTCTACCTACAAGTCCCGTCAAGCCCCGCGGCCACTTTCAGCTCTCGTCAGCACACCGAACTACGGATCCCGATGGGCCCTGCGCGGTGCATCACGTGGGCAGCTTTAGCCAATCGGCTTTGGACAAGTCGTAGGGGAGGGAGACACGGAGGCAGACAAGATGGCGGCGGCGGCGTCGCAAGGCGGGAGAAGCGGCGGTGGCGGCGGCAGTAGTGGGGCTGGCGGCGGCCCGAGCTGCGGAACAGGCAGCAGCCGCACTGGTTTGTTGGATAAGGTGAGGAGCTGAGTCCTGGGGACAGTCTAGAGCCCTAGGGATGCCCAGG
This sequence comes from Neotoma lepida, assembly GCA_001675575.1. Lineage (NCBI taxonomy): Eukaryota > Metazoa > Chordata > Mammalia > Rodentia > Cricetidae > Neotoma > Neotoma lepida. The sequence continues at coordinate 342,597 of LZPO01017300.1, read as the reverse complement.
CGGTGATGAGCCCACCGTCCCATCCCCGCCCCCCTTTCCTGCGGCTTCTTGAAGAGCGCTCCTNTGTAGCCCACCAACGCACGCTTGTAATCTGCCCTCTCTACACGTTCACATCCAAGCCTTCTCTTTAGGTCATCTCTTTTCGCAAGTGTGCTGGTCCCTAACACTGGCCGCCACCGCAGCTTCTCATAGTTACGGCTGTATTTCACCGTAAGGATCACGTTTCTATTGTGCTAGGAGGGCCCCTCTTGCAAGTGCCCATTCCACCAACGCGGAAAACTGATCGCCCAAAGAAATTAAAAAGAGTATTCCCCAAACTTCCACCGTCACCCTCGCGTGTTGCTGTAGAGTACCAAGAGTTCCTTGGNCTTTACTCACTAAAGTTTCTAGGCGCATTTTTTTTTTCATGATACATCAAATAATGAAATATTCGTATGTTGACTTCCTTTGCTGGGCTGACAGGAAGCCTTGAGATCCTTTTCCCCCTTTGCGTGCCCTGCCTTTCTCTTTGCTTCCCCTGCTTGTCCCCTGCTGTCTGTACCAGCTAGCGGCTTTTCCACTCTGCTTACCCAATTATTAAAAAAATCCTACACCTTATTCGTAAGTGCTTAAAGGGGGCGGTGCGCTCCTGGATTGACTTTCTTGCCCTTTGCACAGCATCTTGGAAGAGACAGTTGTGTGCAAACAGGCCTAGTATTGGTTCTGCCTCTAGCTATGTGACCTAAAATATACCTCTTCTCCCCATGTCTGTCACTCATCTGCAAAATGAGGGATTTAGCCTAGATATATCTTACGGCCTCCTTCCAGTGTTCTCATCCCCGGCTCATGTGTGATAAGGGTGGAGCGTGGGGCTTTAATATAGTAAACCATTTTTCTTGAAACATTTTAATCAAAAAGTTTTCTGATTCCTCTGTGCCAAACAGATAGCTAGTGCTTAAGAAATGAAAACCTGATCTTAGTGAGGACGCCCAAACCCTGTCTCTTATACACATCTAGATGTGTATAAGAGACAGCTCCACCACTGAGCCACAGCCATTAAAAGATGCTGGATACACACTGTGTATCTGCTGTCTCTTATACACATCTAGATTCAAATTGAGATAGAGTCTTATTGTGTAGCTAAGCTGACCCAAACTCAGAACCTCCTTCTGTTTTCTAACTACTCTCACAGTCTTCATACTAATTAAGAAATAGGAACGTGTTCTGGGAATTGGTTGGCGTTTTGTGTTAAAATTCACCCTTTCTTTTTTCTTTTTTGATTTTTTGATTTTTCGAGACAGGGTTTCTCTGTGTAGCTTTGCGCCTTTCCTGGAACTCACTCGGTGGCCCAGGCTGGCCTCGAACTCACAGAGATCCACTTGCCTCTGCCTCCCAAGTGCTGGGATTAAAGGTGTGGGCCACCACCGCCCGGCATCACCCTTTCTATCGGGTGCAGTGTATCTCCTAGTTGTGCTGAGCCTTCCCAGGGTGACTCTTCTCTGTCTCCCCTCTGCTTGGATTATCACCAGCAAATATAAGCATGGATGTTCTGCCAAGGCAGAAATTACTAAACACAGTGCTCTTTGGTGTCTGTNAAGTCTTGGTTTCAGGATTCACTGCAGATTTTTTGGTATCCAAGGATGCTCAGATCGTTCATAAAATGATATAATATTTGTATATAAGCTACATACCCTTCAGTATACCTTAAATCACCTTTAGATTATTTGGAATACTTGCTGCAAAGTAAATGCTATGCAGACAGTTGTTATACTATGACAAAATATCTGTGAGTTCAGGACATACAAAGGTTTTTTTTTTTTGAATACTGTCTGTACATGGTTGGTTGGTCCTTGCCTATGCAGTATTGATATAGAGAGCTAACTGTGGTATTTGGCATCATTGTGTTAGGCTAATTTGGCCTTTAAGTATCTCTGCTATTGGAATAAAGTATGAAGACGGTCAGTTACTTAACCTTAGTACCTTTCCCATTCTTCATCTGAAATGTTGAGAGTGTCTGGCAACTATATGACAGGGCTTGGGGCAGAATCAAGACAATATATATCAACCTCCTCACTCTGTGAAGTATACTGTGTAGTGATGGAGGGAATAACAAGTTCCTGTTATCAGAGTACTCAGGCTAGCCAAATAGGAAATGGAGTATTCAAAATAAGCATATTTAAGGAAACACATGATGTATTCAGAAGGTACTTTTTGCAGAAATTCAAATGAGAGAGAATGGTTCTTGAGATCTGACAGCTAAGAGTGAGAGCCCTGGGATGAAAGGCTTCATGTCTGGGTAGAGTTCAGGCATGGTTTTGAGAAAACTGTCTTCCTGCTTACATTGGCTTGTCCCCTTTCTGAGTTACAGAAGCAACTAGTGCACCTGGGAGTTGACTTAATTCTACCAGTTTGTAGTTTTCCAATTTCCTATGAGGGTCTCTACACTGATCATCATAGAGACAGTACTTACAGCTCTGAATTTAGCCGAGAAAATGCCACCTCAGTCTAAGAGCTGTAGAGGATGCTGCTTGAAGTGTCTGAAAAAAATCCTGACCACTGAGGTGGAGAATCTGGGGACTTGTCCTGAGTGCAGCAAGTCTACATGAACAGGGGGGTTTTGTTCTGAGGGAGAGAGGACGCGGGGTGTGTTCAAATGAGGATGTTGCCTTTAATAGAACCTCTGGTTTGAATTCTCTTCTTGCTTTTTCTTTCCTCCCTTTGTGGGAGGAAGGTTTTTATTTCCACACACCATCTTTTCTCTTGCCATGANGAAATGCAATCAAGGTGTACGAGTGTGCTTCTTGATTTCTCCNCACTGATGTGGGTTTCTGCTCCTCTGAAACAAACTTTAAGAACAAAGTGNCACCTGTTTGCTGATGTTAATTAAATTTGCAGACCTGCTCTTCTCTCTCAAAGTGACTGCTCTAGTTGTTTTTGCCCATTTGTCAGTGTTTTTGTTTTATACAGCAGCTGTAAAGAACAGCTGTTTCCCAGTCTGTTTGGGCTACTAAAAATTGGTAGGGTAATTATTTTTTTCTTTCTTTCCTTCTTCCTTCCTTTTTTTTTCTTTTCTTTTTCTTTTGTAAACTGTTATCCAAACCTTTTCAACCTCATAACCTGGATTCTGTCTCATGGATGGCTTCTCAGCCTGACCTTAGATCACAGCTTCTATATCTTGGTTACTGAGAACATAGCTCTGGGGTCAGCCTTGCCAGCCCCTAGCATTGAATTATGGCGCTACCCAGATGTGTATTCTTGGGCCAGTTAACAAATCTCTTTGTAACTCAGTTTCTGCACCTGTGAAGTGAAGCTAATAACAGTTTGTGTGTGCACAAAACTTCTCTGGATTTTGACTTCCTTAGATAAATATTTTTAGTACATATAAAACTGTCCATATCAGATTCCCTTGGGTTTTAGTTAAAAATGACAGATTTCTGTACCTCCCAAATCATAACAAGATTTTGTAGTATTGAGGCCCGGGTATTTGTATTTTCACACACTCTTTGTTACCTGTATATCTTGAAAGTAAAAATTTTATTTATTTATTTATTTTGTTTTTTTGAGGCAGGGTTTCTCTGTGTAGCTTTGGCACCTTTCCTGGAACTCACTCGGTAGCCCAGGCTGGCCTCNAACTCACAGAGATCCGTCTACCTCTGCCTCCCGAGTGCTGGGATTAAAGGCATGCACCACCACTGCCCATCGAAAGTAAAAATTTTAAATGGATATATAATACATAGATTATATAGTCCAGTGGTTTTTAGTATAATTAGAAAGTTATTAGTACACAATTTCAGAAAATTTTTATAAGTCCCCCCAAACNTCATACACATTAGCAGTCATACCCTAGTCCCTCTTCCTAGCCTCAGGCCACCACAGAAAGCTTATTTCAGTGAGGAGGCCCAAACCAATAGTCTCATGAATGNTAAGCAAGACTATGCCACTAAGCTAAGCCCCCAGCCCTCACATGTCTAGTTTCTGTCTGGATTTGTCTGNTGTGGACATTTTATATAAATGAAATTATACACATGTCTTAGGGTTTCATTTGCTGTGAAGTGGCCCCATGACAACGGAAACTCTTATAAAGGAAAACATTTAATTGAGGTGGCTCGCTTACAGTTTAGAGGTTCAGTCCATTATCATCATGGTGGGACACGGCAGCGTGCAGGCAGATACGGTGCNGGAGAAGTAGCTGAGAGTCCTGCATCTTGCAAGCAACAGGAAGTAAACTGTCANACTGGGAGTGGCTTGAGCATATATGAACCTTAAAACCCACCTCTTCAGTGACACACTTCCTCCAACAAGATCACACCTACTCCAACAAAGCCACACNTCCTAATAGTACCACTCCTTGGGGTTCACTTTCTTTCAAACCATCACAACATACATGGCCTATTGTGACTTTGTCTTTCATTTAACGTTTTCAAAATTTTCATGTTTTATAGCATGTATCAAACTTCATTTTTATACGACCTAAATATATTCATCGGTACTGTTTTAAAATTTCTGTGTNTGGATATGGGTGTACCATGGCACATGTGTGGAGGTAGGGGACAGACTCAGGTGTCAGTCCTCACCTGTTTCCACCTCCCTCCTCACCACAGGTGCATGGGTGTTAAAAATCTTCACAGTTGCATCCAGTTTCACAGTATCATGTGGCTTCTGGGATCCCAATTCGGGTTTTCACCCTCGTGTGACCAGNGCTTTACCACTGAACCACTTCCTCTGACAGATACTGATACATCACTTTGTTTTCCATTTTTTCAGTTAATATGGAGTCGTGCTCCTTTTGGCTCTGTGATACTGCTATAAATACATTTGTTCACTGGGTGGACATTTTCAATTCTTTGGATTATGTACGTGGGAGTGGAATTGCTGGGTCTTATGGTTACTGTTGATATTTTAATTGACTGATTTTTGAAGTGTGGTCTCTGTAGCCCAGGCTGGCCTGGAACTGTCGATTGTCTTGCCTCAGTCTNCTGAGTGCAAGGATTACAGGTTCCCTTGGTGTTNACCACTCTAGTTGGCAGCGTGAACCTGGGAGAGTGGGACCTTAAAGATGAGGCTCACTAAAGTCTCATGCAGTAGCCAACTTTAGTCAGAACATCAGACAGTTTATGCTCTAAGGATTAAGAAGAGTCACCTGGGTAAAGTGTACAACCACGATGACAACCCTATGTGGCAAAAGCATGTTTTCCATAGAGGCATATGACTAACACAGCTGAAGTCATCTCACCCCTATCCACTACACCCAGGAGGACCGTGAAAACACATTCCAAGAACAATTCCGTGTTCTGAAGAAACTGAAGTCACAAGACTCATGTCTTGTTTTCTTACAAGCCCTCAGAAATGGCCCCACATCAGACTCCATTCTGACACCTTGGCATTGCATTTAACTTTGAGGAATTATCAAAACTACATTGCACATTCGGGATGCCACTTTACATTCCCACAAGGAACTGAGAAAGGAATTTGTAAACTGGTTACATATAGTTTTTAAATGCGTGATCTGCCACCTCCGTGGACTAAGAACTCACATCTTTTTGTTTCTTGGGGTTGTTGTTGTTTTGTGTTTATGTGTTTTGAGACAGTCTCACTATGTAGTGCTGGTTGGTCTGGAATTCTAGAACTCACTGTGACCAGCCTGGCCTTGAATTCAAGGAGATTTGTGTCCCTGTGCCTTCTGGAGCACTGAGACTAAAGGTACGTACCTAACCTTGCTTTGAGGCAGGGTCTCATGTATTTTAGGTTGGCCTCCAGCTGCTATGTAACCGAGAATGACCTTGAACTTCTAAGAGCTGGCCTGCACCTCCCACGTGCTGGGATTACAGGCATGCACTAGTTTATGTGCTAGGGAATGAACCTAGGCTTCCTGCATGCCAAGCAAGCTCTCAACCAGCTGAGCTACAATTCCAGCTTCCTCACTT
>LZPO01017300.1:218251-238329 GCA_001675575.1 Neotoma lepida | reverse complement strand
GGCCATGTCCAAGGCCATGAGCGGTGGTAAGAGCAGGGGGCTTTTTGAAGCCAGCCTCAAAGGGCTGAGCTGTTACCTGTTGATCAAGAGAGCTCTCTGCCACTCTCAGGCTGAGAATTGAAGCTTCGAGCCGTGCTTTGCTCAGCTGTATAGTGATGACTTTGAGGTCAAGCTTTCTGAAGGGTTTCCAGTTCAATGAGCCACCTCCTAAGTGTCCCCTATAAGTTTGGCAGAGGAGAGGCTACAGAGAGATGTCACACAGTATATGCTCTAAGGGAGAGAGCACCCTTCCCTTCACTGAACTCTGGCTCTTTAAAAGTCAGTTTGTGGACTTGAGAGAGAGGATTGCATGTGAATCCCTCTCACAACCTCTGTGTGTGTGGNCTTCAAGTCACTTCAATTCTGAACCTTATTTTCCTCATCTGGGACCTTGAAGGTTTTTATTTGATTTTATTTTTGTTGAGAGACTGCTTAGACAGGCAATGCTTCCTGAGGCTAAACCACTTGCTGGAGTTCCCCATGACTCCTGCTGTTACCTGCCTTGTCTTGCTGTGTGAGGGCCCAGGTTCGGATGGNCTGAATCTTACCTGTGGNTACACCTCCTTGCCTTCATCTGGCAGCATAGCTAGTNCAGGATCCTACAGNTCGTGTGTGTTCAATGATCCTGGATCCTGTGAGTGTCCCTCTTTATACCCAATCTTTCCGGCCCAAGTCTGTAGCCCCTGGACCCCAGTCCTTNTCTCTCTACTACTCTCTGNGTGCCTTTAANTTCTCCATCCCTANCAATGATTANCTGTTGGGTCTGGTCCACANTGANGTCTGCTGTGGTTCTCCACGACAGGCCTCAGGAGAAGCAGCAGGCTGGGCTGAGCCTGAGCTCATTAAACCCTCAGCCTTCTCCTTCCAGCCTGGTCTCTTGGGTACTTTTCTTCAAGATGCCTCTTCCCTTGTACCACACCCCATGCTCCCAGGAAATCACTTGTTGGCATCTCCTACAACATTCATCCCAGGGAGGCAAGATTTGTCCCTGGGCTTTGTTGATAATGAGAAGATTGTCACTAACAACNCTCAAGGGCCCAGAATTTTACACTAATGACAATCTTTGTTCTCATTATCTCATCTGGTCCTCACAACAACAGAGGAGACAGNAAGTAACCACAGGACATGACAGGAAGTTCAAAGGACGGACAATGAGACCTNGGTGAAAGGACTTGTTCATTTTAACAGACTCCAGTGAAATGATTTGTTCATTTTAACAGTGATGGCTGGAGGCAGAGTTNGTTTTCTGACCCAGAGCTCTATGTCTTGCCTAGGGCCTTGACCACTGTAGCAGNACTGCATNCGGCTCAAGAGCNAGTGACCTGGGGGCTATTATATATGAAATNCCCTCTGCNTAACTTTTATCATGGCCATAGGANTAGGNATCTGCCTTCCAGAAGCCTCTGGGTCCAGAAATAGTTCTCCTTCCTCTTTATTTCCTCTTCAGGGTAAGCTGTATTAGTTGTGTTTTTCTTAGCTTATTGAGTGGCATGAGGTCTCCCAATTGTGCATGACAATCTCAGCTTCCAGGCCAANGAAATTATTATGCTAACCTTGGTNGAGGTGAGCATTCTTAGAAGCCATCATGTTTAGAGAAACANAATCTAAAACTAAAGGGAAGAGAGAAAATATTTTTGTTCTCAGGGCTAGTGACCAAGGCNCTCCTATTTTCTNCCTCACATCCTAGACATGCATATTCTGCACAGACCAGAAACTGCCNTGTTTACTGGCTGTTTGTTAAGAGCATGGGTTTAACTTATCAGGCAGTACCTGCACACCCTTCCAGCTATCGTCAGTTAGTCAAGCTGAGTCTTCACTTCGTTATTGGTCCCCTCGATACAGCTACTCACTTCTGAGTGATGGGCTGTATTGTGTAATCTGTGACTCTTATGTGCATGAGACTTGCTGCCTCACTTCTTTTGCTATGAACTGTGTGCCTTTGTCAAAAGTAAGGTCATATAGGAAATCATCATGATGAGTAAGTTATTACGGTTTGCATGGGAAATATTTCCAGAAGGCTCATGTGTTAAAGGCTTAGCTGCCAGTCAGTGTGTTTTGGGGAAGTGATTGGATGCGACAGCTCTCACCTCCATGGTGGATTTATTCATCAGTGGAGTCATAATTTGATGATGCTGTTGGAAAGTGATATAAACTAGGAAGTGGAGGCACATCCTGTACTTCTGTTCTTGTCTACCATGAGGTGAACAGCTTTACTGGGCCTTGACACAAGCCCAAGAAACCAAACCAAACAACCATGGACGGCATAAGCCTCTAAAGTGGTGAGCCCAAATTGGCCCTTAGGTTGACTTTATCAGTCATTTTGTCACGGTTATGAGAAGTGAGTAACACTTAAGGCATTTATTAAATACACAGGTGATGGTGGCAGATACACTGTGAGCAAGAAGGGAAAATCCAAGTTCCGAATGGCTTTGCATTCTGTAAAGATAAATAGTGCCCCTTTGTGATGAAAGAGATCCGGCATCATTCACAGCTGACTGGCTCCCTTGAGTGCTGGTCATTCATAATCCTGTGTTCAATGTCAGCCTTTGTTGTTGGCATTTTGGGTTCTTAGCAGAAGATGAACCAGATCGGCCTTGATTGACCCACGGTCAGCCTCTCTCCATACCACTGGGGCCTTTTATTCATGACTCTTTAAAAATTCTCTTTCTTTATTCTTTCACAATTTCATAGATACATTTCATAAAATGTATTTTGGTCATTTTCATCTCCCATTACTCCCCCTCATCCTCCCCGCTCACACTGTAGTACCCCTTCTTTCCCCCTCTTAACAAGTCCTCCTCTTATTTTCATGTCTTTTTTTGTTGTTCTTGTTTTCTGTTTTGTTTTGTTTTTGTGTTTAATTACAGTTGTTTGCCTGAACATAGGTGCCAAAAATCTCTTGTATGAACATTGAGATGTTGGCAGAGTATGAAGCCTTTAACCCTTCAGGGCCAGGGTCATCTTATCTACCTCACTTTGCCCACTCCTGTTTATGGAACATTTTTCTCCCGTGGGTACACTTTAGAAGTCACATAGGGTGGAACAGGTGCCAGTATTGGTGGCATCAGATAACTGGCTCCTGCTGTGGAATCATCTGATGCTGGAGAAGGAGAAGGCAGCTATGGGCCAGTGCCTGCTCTGTGGTCAAGAGGAANATGATGAAGACAGCTGCGGAGGCTATGGGTCCAATTCTGTGGCCACTTGGAGGACTCTGAAGTGGAGAATGAAGCAAAAGATGCTTTTTCTCTTAGAAGAAGCTGTTTGGGTGGATAAAGATGAAGATAAGGAAATCATGATATGACGAGTAGCCAGCCATTGCTTCCAGAAGAAACAATGGAAATGCCTGTGGAAATAACTTCTGGAAAGATAAACTTCTAAACTGAGTGCTGTGGTGCAAAGCCTGTAATCCCAGCGCTTGGGAGGTGGAGGCCAGAGGATCAGGAGTTCCAGACCAGTCTGGGCTACCTCATGAGACCCTGGATTTTAAAAAGACAAAACAAAAGAAACTTTAGAAAAGAGTTGAATTCCAGCATGCCAAGGGCCTGGGAGTAGGAGGTTATCTGCACAATCAGAGACTGGTAAACGGCAAACATCGCCTGAAGAATGTGAGGAGGAAGGAGGTGATCTGCTGTAAAGCTGGGAAGTTCATATCTGCAGCAACTTCTCTTCCAAGAGACATCCTGAAGACCTACCAGCATGCCAGCGCCAAAGCACCATGCACTGTTTGGTGCTCAGTGCGGCAGTTCCACCCACATGCACCGATGGTGATCATCACTGGATTAGATCATTCTGTTGCACTGTTTTGGATTGATGTCAAAACAAATCCTAGAAGCCAGAGCTTCTATTTAGGGAACTTTCCCATCTTTAAGGCCTGTTTTAGTGCTGATGTAGATGAGGTTTTAGTTGTGAGTACCCACAGAAAGGTCCTTCGTGTCCGTGAGATGCTGGCTAGAAAGTTAATTCTTGTGTATTAAGTAAGATGTTTGAAAAAGAAAANAGTGAGGGGGTTTGAAGTCTCCCCAGATGGACCTTTCTTACCCATCAATAGCATCATTAAATAGTCTCACTTGCTATCAATCAAGACCAAAGAACTGATTGGTAGCATGAAGATAATCGACAGGGTTGCAGTATCTACTTCTCTTCTAGGGTAGGAAAGTTCATGCTTGGGATGTGCATTGACAGATATGTTCATGAAGGCAATTTCTATGGTTTCAACATTGCCATGTTGAGGAATGAACAGTCTGCACTTTGTGGTTCTAATTGTTGAATGGTGAACACATAGAATCAAGATTCTTAAACCAAAGCTGATAGCAGCCAATACGGATGTAACTTCTCTGACCTCAGTCCTGCCTCAGCACTTCTAAGTGAAACTTAGAAGTTTCACCATGGAGAACGAGAAAGGCAAGGCCCTGATGGATGGGCCGCCCCAGTCCTCAGACTTCTGAAGAGATTATATGAACTCCAGTTCTTCCACAGATGAAGCATGTCCTGACACATCTCAGAAACTTCCCAGATGTGGGACAGTGCACAGATGATGATTGGTGGAACAAGCTGTACTTAAGTTAAAGGAACTGTCTTAATAAATATATGGAAACTTTTGTTTAAGAACAACAGTCACCATGGGACATAAGTACATTCACAATCATTTGCTGTCATTACTGGTGCATCCCCAGACAAGACAACAATACCCGTGGGTCGGTAAAGGGCAGAGACATAAACCACTCTAGAGACGGTTTCAGGGACCAGCGTCTGATTTATTGTTCGTGAGCATCCACTTATATAGTGGAAACCTAGTGACTGATTGATTAGCACACTTCCTGGGACTAGGAGCGCTCATACNACCAATGTCTATGCGGAAGAGNCACATAAAAGGAGCCATGGAGAGTGCAGACTCATTCTCAGGCCAGCTACCGGCTACTCACACTACTTCAGAATTCATGTTCTGACTTCTGGGAACNCTCAGGAGCATGGTGTGCCANGCTTCTTATTTAGAAGCTCAGTATGCCAAGTAAGCTGGCTGCCAGGTCATGCCTGCATTTTCTCCTACAGTTCCCCCCTCTATATCATTTTGCTTTCCTGAAAGCAGCGCCTCCTGATCAACAAGCAGAGTATGCCAACCAATATATCACAACTAAAGAGATAATAGCATAGGTAAATAGATTATAAGTGTTGTGAAAGCAAAGAGGGTATCTGGCGTGGGAATGGTGTCATTCCAAATTTTAGAATTTTCCCTTATAGGATGCACATCAGGAAATAGGCTGGAGTCATTAGCAAACAGCTGAGGACAAGATCCTCTGACCTCCACCTTGATGACAAGGGAGGGTTGGGTACCAGTGCCCAATACTTTTCAGTGCTGCCATTATTTAGANTCAATGCAGCAAGCAGACACATGAGCAGGANAGTTGTTTGCTTCCATCTCTTGCGGCTGCTCAATTTCATCTACTTTATTGCTGGTATCAGTTGTCCAGAGTCTGGTGAGCCAGACCAGGATCCAGATGGGTTGTGATCCATTTTCTGGAAAGACACAAGAGAAACCTCTCCCAATGGTAAGTAATGGGGCTGGTGATTGCCATTTACCTGTTCTTACATTTTTCCAGGTCACCAGAGGTAACCTCATAGGCCCTGACAAAGGTGCCCAATATTTATGAGCTACAGTATTTTCCTTGTCATCCGTTTTCAAAAAATTTAAAATAAATAAAGCCATATTAATAAGATATTGAGGGTGAGCCTTAATTCAGACCTATATCCCCCCTTTGTATTTATCAATTTGTTCTTTGAGTTGTCTGCTCTCTCCACTACAGCTTCACCTGGGGGAGTATTAAGAAACCCCAATAATATGTTGAATTTTCCATTGGAGACAAAATTGTTTAGAGGCAGAGGAGAGATACGCAGGACCATTATCTGTTCTTATAATATACATGAGAGGCCTCCTCCCCTGTCAATGGTGTGGCCATAAGAAGGTGAGAATGTGTGACATGAATTATGCCTACAAAATGAAGCAATATGCATGACGTCCATTTTGCCATAATGCCAGTGACTTTGGCCCCCAGGGATTGACCCCTGCTGCCTGCAGAGGTCCTGAAGGGAAAAAGGGAGCACAGACATTACATCCTCAATCTGTTTCATTTGATGATGAGTTAAAGCTGGAAAAGGGGTTCTTAAGAACCATGCAGACTGATGAAAGTGATTGTGCTAGTCACCGTGTCCTGCCAGAGGGAGGCCACTAGAGGCCGTGATGCCTCATCAGCAAGAACATGTCCTTTATTCAGCATCCCCGGAAGAGGATTATGGGCTCTGATATGTGATACAAAGATAGGATGTTGTTACTGTTGTAATACAGCTAGCAAAGCTAAAATACAGAAGTCAAGGGAAGATGTAATTTTAGTTTTTATGAATGCAGCAGGTAATCTAGGAGTAAGCTCAGCACAGTAAACACTGTCGTCAGTGTACAGGATAATAGCTGAGGATTGTGTTTCATGGCTATGAGAACAATATTTAACTCTAAATGTTGTGGGGAAGCTCTCCCTGGTGCAGCCTTCCAAAATTTAAACTCTTGGGTAGCAGTATTGAATATCACACAAGTCATTCCTCCATGGGAATAGCATCAGTGAATATTATATCCACTCCAGGTACAGGGTTTGAACTGACAGAAGAAAAGCTCTTTTCATTGGTTTATCTTGAAACATGTGTGGACTTCCATGGAGGATAGTGATTATCCAATCTTTCTGGGAAACCAAAAATATTAGCTTGGAACAAAGAGTGACTACTATAAAGAGAATCAGTTATGTGTTTATTGAAAGGTCAAATTACAATATCCAGCTCCATAGTAGTTATGTGAACCACTTGTCTTATCTGTCTTATCAAGATACGTAACACATTCAACTGTGTCATAATCTTTGAAGGGAAATTTGAGGACAAATGGACCCATTCAATAGGACTGTTTGGGTTTTGAAACAGTAGTCCAGTGGGAACGGGATGAGTACCTATCAAACAGGCAATCAGTTTCTTGGTGGGAATAGTTTTAGTGCATTTTGTGACTCATTAACCTTGCTTGGGGACAGTAGAGCTCTGTGATCTATGAATGTCACTGAGGAAGGGTCTGGGTCCCCTTCTAGTATCTGAAAGAGAGGAAGCAAATCATCAGTAATGACCTATAGAAATGGCCTGATCCAATTAATGACTCTCAAGAGCTTTTGAAGAGCACCTAGCGTTATTTGATTAGAAATTTGAAATTCAGGAGGGTTTATGGATACCATGCATAAATCCATAAGGGATCCCAGAAAATTAAAAGGCAAGATTTGCTGTACTTTTGTCAGAGGCAACTCTGAGACCTCTAATATTCAACCTGCTCAGAGCTAGTTGAAAAACTTCCTCTAATTTGTTGGAATCATAATGAGCAAGCAAAATATCATCCACATAATGAATAAATGTGACAGAGGGGTCATTTAACAAAGGATGCAAAGCCTGAAAAACATAATGTTGACACATAGTAGGACTATTTTTTCATTCCTGAGGCAATACTCTCCATTGCCATTTTGAGCAGGGCATGCATTGTTTGGCACAGGTACAGAAAGAGCAAACCTTTCCCTATCCTCTTGGTGTAGTGAGATAGAGTGAAAACCCTTGATATCTAAGACTATAATATATTTATTAACATGGATGGCAGTACCCCATGGGAGACCAGGCTTTAAAGACTTCATCTTTTCATCTGTAAATTAATAGCTCTTAAGTCATATAATAATCTCCATTTTCATTTAGCTTTTTTGTTTTGAATGGCAAAGATAGAGTTCCAGGGAGTGAGTCTTGGTTCAATATGTCCCAGGTATTTCTGTTCTTGCACTAATTCCTGAGCATGTTGCAGTTTCTCTTTACTTAAAGGCCATTGTTCTACCCATACAGGTTCATCTTTTTTCCATTGAATGTTTATGGGCTCAGGAAGTGAAACAATGGCCCCTAGTTCTTTTCTCATGATCTCTAAGTCATCATAAAAGGCTTTATCACCAGTGGTAAGCATGGCTCTAGCCATTTCTAATACATCTCTTCCCCAGAGANTATTAGATAAGCCTTCAAGAATCAAGGGCTTAGCTTTTCTGGTNGGCCTGTCAGAGTCCTTCTATGTAAGAAAGATCAAGGGTGTTTTAGAATGGACAGGACCACCAACACTCTCCACAGTAGGACCTGAAGTAGGAACTCACTCAGGGGGTACCTCCTCTGCCCTAATAATGGAGATATCTGCNCCTGTATCTGTAATTCCCTTAAATAGTTTTCCATTTGGGGCTTAACTGACTCAATGGTTACAGTCCAGTAAACCTTAGGTTGTGACCTATTTGTATTCATCTAACTTGAGAGAATCTTTTGGGGAAGGACCCTCAAACACCTTTAATGCCAGTGCTTGGGAGGCAGAGGCAGGCAGATCTCAGAGTTCAAGGCCATCCTTGTCTACAGAACAAGTTCTAGGACAGCCAGAGATACACAGAGAAACCCTCCTTAAAAAGCAAAACAAAAAACAAACAAAAAGACCCTCTTGTGGGTGGGGCTGAGGGCTCCCAGGGTGCTGATGGGGGTTATAGGAACCAGGGGCTGTCCATCTTATCATATTTAGATTTACAATTTTTTACCCAGTGCTTGCCCTTTGGACATCTGGAACTTTAGTAGGTAACTCTTTGGAAGTACCCTTTTTCTGCATTGGGGAGTTGCTCTTAAAATGTCCAGTTTGTTGACAGGACCAACAGGGGGCATTAGACTTTCAGGCTGCTCCAAGAGCCTCTGCAAAGACAGTGGCAGTATATGTATGTCTAAGTCCCTGTTTCTTGAGATGCCAGGATCCAATCATCCAGAGGGACATTCTTTATCGGACCTAGTACCCTCTGTATCTCTGCTGTGGCCCCATCATAAGCAAGTGGGAACACCAGCATGCCAACCGCCTCAATGTGATGTACTTTCCATTCCATGGAACTTTATTCTTGCCAGAAATTTAGTAAAAGGCTCAGTAGCTACCTGTCTTAAATCTTTGAAATTTGCTGTGTCCCCTGAAGAGGGCACAGACTTCCAAGCTCTTTGGGCACACAGACAAACTTGGTCAAAATACTGAAGAGATCTAGAAGTCTGCCCAGCAGGTGGTAAGAAGGTTATTTCCCTCTGTAACATCTCCACATTCAATGCTACACACCTTAGTTGCCATTTCTCTCAGCCTGAAGTTCACATTGATCATAAAAATGTGCCTTCCAAATCAAAAAATCCTGAGGGCTCTTACACCCTCAGACCAGCTGTTTATAATCCTCCAGCGTGTTTTAATTCATGCTTATGGATTCTAATAATTGCATTACATATGGAGACTGACATCTGTCATCTCGGCACACAGTCCGCAACTGCTGGATGGTTTTAAGGTCATGCAGATGTCATGTTAAAAGTCTCTGTGGGGCAGGATTTAATTTCACTGGAAAAGCCGANATTTNGGGTTGCACATTCANCCGGCAATCATCACTACTAGCACAAAGTCATGAAAAAGTATCTAAATGTGGTAGCAGCTGAGATTCCTCACCTTCCAACCTACAGTGTTCAAGCAATGAGGTCAAGGAAGGGTATAAAGAAGAAGGCGCTGCCGAGCTCCTTCACCTGCCCACCCGCTTCCGGTGCCTTACTGACTTCCTCCTTCTTGCCAGAAGCGTCCTCCTTTCAGATGCAGCAAGAATTTCTATCNGCGCCATCTTTATTTCCTCCCTGTTCTTTTTCACTCTCCTTATCGCTGTCTGCTACTAGAGAAGCTAGTGGTGCCTTAACTACCCCCCTGCCCCCCACTCCTCACCCCCGTAGACATCCAATTATAGCCATAATAATGGGATAGAAAGATCCAGACAAGGAACGTCCAGTCCTAACTTCCTGTCTCCGTGTATTATTTAAAGCTCTCTGCCACAGCTCTAGATCAAAAAGCCCATCTATAGAAAACCAAGGATTTATCTGTAGGAACTCAGACCAAAACTTTCCTAACTGCTTTCTCTTTTAGCAGACACTTTACAACCTGAATTTGAGCTGCTCTTTGACTCGGTGGCAAATTACCCATCCTGCGCCCCTCCCCTCCCCACCCCCATCTCCCCCTCCCCTCCTGTTTCTTCTACCAGGGGCTGCCTTTACCCTATGTACTCACATGCCCCACATTTGGGCACCAAGTTGCTATGGTTACTGGGGTGTCCCCCAACAAGACAGCAGTGCCTGTGGGTTGGTAAAGGGTGCAGACACAAACCACTTCTGAGATAGTTTCAGGGGAACAGCAGTTGTTTTATCACATATGAGCAACTACTTATATAGTGGAAGTCTAGGGACTGAGATTGGTCAGCACATTGCCTTGGACTGAATAGTGAGCACTTATACTGTAAGGGTTACAGCTCTGAGGGGAAAGGTTTCCCCAACACAAGTGTTGCAGCTTGAGGGGAAAGGTATCCTGGTAGTCAGGAGCCAAGGAATACCACAAAGTCACACAGCACACTTCACGTAAGATTCATTAGGAAAGACACAGAGGGTGGCTGCCTCTGCTTGGGCAAGAAGCCCCAAAGAACTGAGCTGGAGGCAGGCTTTATAGAGGGTTTCTTGGGGGTGGAACTTTCCAGGATAGGGATTGGTGGGATTTCAAGTTCTGAGNTTGGGCAGACTCAGGGATTGGTGGGTTTTCAAACTAGTGAGCTTGAATCTTTTACCCTACACATCCCACCAGAGTCTCTATGTGGAAGAAGCACATTAAAGGAGATGTGGAGAGTGCAGACTCATTTGCAGGCCAGCTACCCGCTACTCACACTACTTCAGAATTCATGTTCTGACTTCTGGGAATACTCAGGAGCATGGTGTGCCACGCTTCTTATTTAGAAGCTCAGTATGCCAAGTAAGCTGGCCGCCAGGTCATGCTTGCATTTTCTCCTACAGGATTGCCCATTCTGAGAGGTTATCCATGTGACTCTTGTCTAGACCTTGTGCTGCTCACCATTCCTTTCTCCCTGCTCTTTCCATGTCCTAAATATCTTAATGAAGCCATTAGCCGTTGCTAGTAGACTGGTGTGCACCCATATGTCTTTGAATTTCACTTTTCAGGAAGCTAAACTTAGATGAAAAATCAGAGACCCACTCATAGACTGTGCCCACTGATAGCATTCATTTCCTCTGTTGGTGCCCCTCAGGACCCTCCTGCGTGGGGTTGTAATNCGGCCCTAGTTCATTTTTTAAAAGCCTCAGCATATTTTA
The DNA here is from genome assembly GCA_001675575.1 of Neotoma lepida. Lineage (NCBI taxonomy): Eukaryota > Metazoa > Chordata > Mammalia > Rodentia > Cricetidae > Neotoma > Neotoma lepida. The sequence continues at coordinate 227,061 of LZPO01017300.1, read as the reverse complement.
AAGAAAGACTTGTAATTCCTTTCCTGAGGTCCACCCCCACAAAGGGATTTGATTCTAGAGATTTTCCCATGAGGCCATAGTTAAAGTTAGTTGAAAAAATATGAATGCCATGAGACTGGATATCACTGAAGTATGAACTGCCTGCTCATGCAACTTATGTCTTCTGGGTCTGTTTGAGCCTAATATGATGTTTATTCTACTTGATCATGTGATGCTTTTGTACAGGTCCAGTTTCCTATTGTATGTTCAAATTAATAATGAATTCATGGGCAATAACTGGAGGCCTATTAGCTCTGAATTTAAAATGTGTCCCACAGCTCATATATGAATTCTTGGCTCCTAGCTAATGTTGGTTTTGGGAAGTTCTAGAATGTTGGAGGAGGTAGGTGACTGGAGGTGTGTCTTTGAAGGTCATGTCTTAGCTTGGTTCGTTCATGCTTCTCCTGCTTGGCTTCCTGTCTATTAAGAGTTGAACAGCCTCGTTCTCCACGTGTTCCCATTGCTGTCTGTTCTGCCTACGTGCATGGAGCCAACTAAGCACGGAGTGAGTCTTTGAAATCATGAGGAAGAGAATCTGCCCTTCACGCTGTTCTGTTGGGTATTTTGATCACAGTTGTGAGAAAAGTGACGAATACAAATGGAGAGTTTTTGCTATACCTAAACGTGACCATTGAGTACCAGAAGCTAGGCATAACGGGTNATTCTTGCCCTTCGGCTGAGCTACACCCCCAGAGCAGTAATANGTTTTTTCTTTTATATTTTTTTCTGATCGGATGTCTTTTGCCATGCAGATTTGTAAAAACTCTATGTGTATGTCATGTGTGTGCAATTTTGTGTTTCTGTGTATGGTTCTAGGCACAGGCATGACATGGCACACTCCTGTGGAGGTCAGAGGACAATGTCACATCAGTCCTCCCCTTCTNCCTTGAGANGGGAGCCCTTGTTCACTGTGTGTGGCGTGTTCTAAGCTAGCTGGTCTGTGAGATTCTGGGAATTCTCTTTCTTCTACTTCCCATCTTGCTGTAGGTTTGCTGAGATTTCAGATGGGTGCTACCACATCTGGATTTATGTGGATTCTGGTGACATGAAATCAGGTCCTCATGATTGAATGGCAAGTGTTTTATACACTGAGCCATCTCTCTAGCCTCCAACTTTTGTTTTATTTTGTGGTCTTTAAGTGAATTTCTTTTTTTAAATTTTTTATTAATTAAATTTTTGCATTTATTTTACATCCCGACCACAATTTCCCTTCCCTCCTCTCCACGTGCTTCCTCCCCCCACTTCTCTTCTAGCCCCTCCCCCCACCCACTCCTCCTTTGGCTCCCTTCAGAAAGGGTAAGGCCTCCCATGGGAGTCAACAAAGCATGGCATATCAAGTTGAGGCAGAACCAAGCTCTGCCCTCTGCATCAAGGCTGGACAACGCAACTCAGCATGGGGAATAGGTTCCCAAAAACCAGCTCAAGGGGCAGGTCCTGCTTCCACTGCAAGGAGCCCCACAAACAGACCAAACTACACAACTGTCACACACATGCAGAGGGCCTAGGTTCGTCCCATGCAGATTCCCTAGCTGTTGGTCTAGAGTCCATGAGCTCCCATGAGCTCAGGTCAGCTGTCTCTGTGGGTTTCCCTGTCATGATCTTGACACACACACATACCCCACCCCCACTCCCACCCCTGCTCTACAATTCCTCCTTCCTCTCTTTCTTCAACAGGACCCCTGGAACTCAGTCCAGTGCTTGGCTGTGGATCTCTGCAGCTGCTTCAATCAGTTACTGGATGAAGGTTCTATGATGGCAATTAGGGTAGTCACCATTCTGATTACAGGAGAAGGCCAGTTCAGGTATCCTCTCCACTATTGCTAGGAGTCTTAGCTGGGGTCATCCTTGTGGATTCCTGGGAGTNCTTCAACAGGACCCCTGGAACTCAGTCCAGTGCTTGGCTGTGGATCTCTGCAGCTGCTTCAATCAGTTACTGGATGAAGGTTCTATGATGACAATTAGGGTAGTCACCATTCTGATTACAGGAGAAGGCCAGTTCAGGCACCCTCTCTATTATTGCTAGGAGTCTTAGCTGGGTCATCCTTGTGGTGGCATCAGGTTTCCCCCATCAAGACATCTCTTTCATTGCTCTCCCTCTCTGTCCAGTCCCCAGCTGCCCAACTTTATCCTTCATGTTCACTCCCCCCACCCCTGCCCCCAGTTTACCCAGGAGATCTCTTTTATTTCTCCTTCCCAGGGAAATCCATGCAACCCCCTTTGTGCCCTCCTTGCTACCTAGCCTCTCTGGGTCTGTGGATTGTAGCCTGATTATCCTGTACTTTACAGCTAATATCCACTTATGAGTGAGTACATACCATGTTTGTCTTTCTGGGTCTGGGTTACCTCACTCAGGATGGTTTTTTTTTCTAGTTCTACCCATTTGCCTGCAAATTTCATGATGTCATTGTTTTTTACAGCTGAGTAATACTCCATTGTGTAAATATACCACATTTTCTTTATCCATTCTTTGATTGAGGGGCATCTAGGTTGTTTCCAGGTTCTTAGCCTCCAATTTTTTTTTTAGATTTATTTATTATGTATACAGAAGAGGGCACCAGATCTCATTACAGATGGTTGTGAGCCACCATGTGGTTGCTGGGNATTGAACTCCGGACCTCTGGAAGAACAGTCAGTGTTCTTAACCTCTGAGCCATCTCTCCAGCCCTAGCCTCCAATTTTTAAAATACACTTTGCTTGTATAGAAATTTTTTTCTTGCCATGCAGATTTCTTTTACTTTAGTAAATGTTTTTGAATTATCCAGTAGTGAAATTTTTATACAACCTCAGATTCTTATAAAAATAAAGGTTAACATGATTTCATTGCACAAAGGAAAGAAACATGAGCCAAGCTATGAAGACTGAAGTTAAGGCTAATTGCTTGAGTGAATTTTTATTGTACAGCATTACACTCATTAATTTGGCCACTGTAGTATTTATTGAGTTTCTTCTCTGAGCACTGGACCACTCAGAGTCTTCTTCTCTGAGCTAAACAATGCTGGTTGGAGTCCTAGGGGTAGAGTTAGCTGCATTAAGAGGCCAAACATTCACATCACACTTTTTAGATAAACGATTTTGGTAATGGCTGCTTTGACATCTTTGTTCCTCAGGGTGTAGATAAGAGGGTTGAGAATTGGTGTGAGAATAGCATAGGCTACGTTGCCCATGATGTGGAAGTCCAGGGGCAGGTCAGCCCTGTAGGCCACATAGGCTGCAGCAATGGATGAGTAGTAGGTGCCCACCACCAGGAGGTGGGAGCTGCAGGTGGAGAAGGCTTTGGAACGCCCTTCCCTGGAGTTGATACGAAGCACTGAGGCCAGGATGCAGGCATAGGAGAGAAGCACCAGGAGGAGAGGGAGGAAGGACACCACCATGGCAATGCAGAAGCCCATGAGGGTCTGGGGGGTGGTGTCAGAACAGGAGGACTGGACCAGAGCCAGGTGGTCACAGAAGCAATGGTAGATGTAAGCGATGTTATTATATACCATCTGAGAGGTCTTTACNACTGCTGGGACAGGCAGGAGGAGGGCGGTGATCCAGGCACTGGCTGCCAGAGCAGTGTTTGTCTGTGGGGTCATGTGGACAGGGTAGTGCAGAGGTCGGCAGATAGCCACATAGCGGTCATAGGCCATGACCACCAGGATAAAGGCTTCTGAGCAATTGAGGCCATGGAAGAGGTACATCTGCAGGAAGCATGCTGGGAAACTGAGGAAATGGTCTCCCAGCAAGAACAGGGACAACAACTTGGGGACAGTGGTTGTAGTTGAGAAGATGTCTAGAGCAGAGAGGTTGATTAGGAAAAAGTACATGGGCTTGTGGAGGCTGGGCTCTGTCACCACGGCCACCAGGATCAGAGTGTTTCCCACCAGGATGAGCAGGTAGAAGAGGAGGAAGAGGAAGAAGACAGGGAGGAAGAGGGATTTTTGCAGAGAGGGGATGCCTGTAAGGTAGAAGATGGTCTGAGAGTCCCCTGACCCATTATAGGCTGCGTTCTCCATGGCGAGTTCAAGTCAGATGCTCAGGAGGTGGGGAGCAGACATCTTGGAATCAAGCCCACNTGTAAACAGAAGGACCATAAATTCTGGCATGAGAATTACATAACAGCCATATAATTGTTTAATTAATATAAATAATTTATTTACCACCATTTCTAGAGGAAGTACAATGGGCTTGGTCTAACCCAAGTTCTTCATCCCGTGTGTGTAGCTCAGCGGGTAGAGGGTGGCCCAGTATACCAAGGGCTAGTTCGATTACCCAGCATGTCCTAAACCTGGGCTAGCCACCTAGAGCTGGAGCAGGAGGATCAGGAGTTTAAAATCCTCCCCAAATAATTTCCCTAGTACCAAATATACTCTTTGCTTTTAAAATCAAGTATAGATAAAATACCTGCGTCACTAAGACCGTGTGGTGTTTGCTGAGGAGACAGTGGCATATTCTACTATTCTGAAGTCCAGATGGTAAAGAAAGACATTTAACTGTCACTGTCACATAATGATCTCATTGTGTTATGGAAGAACTTTGGATGGTCATTTTCTTTATGAGTTATATGATCTTTTGGGGAGTGTCAGACCCCCTAAGCCAGGACCCTATTTTTCTTTCTCCTTTGAGAATACTTAAAATTTTTCAAAAAATTATTATCTTTGTCACTATACACTTCGGGNGACCAGATGTCTCTGAGGTCTGCTAGAGCATGCTGCCTCCCCATCATAATTGCTAACCTGGAACTGACTTCTTTCTTGTTTGCCTGGTTCAGTTTCCTACTGTCTGCTTCTAAGTTGAAACATCTATATTGTGCCTCTGGGATGTCTNATGAGCAGGTAGAAGAGGAGGAAAAGAAAGAACACAGGAAGGTAGAAGGGCTCTGGCAGAGAGGGGATGCCCATTAGGTAGAAGACAGTAGAGCCGTCTACCGATCCATTGCAGGTTGTAGCCTCCATAGCGGAACAGAGCTGGAGGTCTGGGTCANGGGCGACTGGAACATCTGAAAACCACAAAAAGAAAGAATTCTGTTGTAATCATTCCACAATGTTTATCCTTAATTAATCTGAGCACAGTTATTTATAACCAACTCCAGAGGACTGGTGGTGGGCTGTGAGTTTGGCTTCTACCATCTGAGCCCCACATCTGCCAAATATCAATCACCAGTCTGCCAAACAGAAGTTGTTATACATTGTTTAGGTGACAATGCAAGTGAAGAAGATGCCCCAAATCCCCAGCTTGCCTGTAGGAAAATCAGTTGGTTGGTCATTGGATCACTGTCATGAGTGTGCTTCAGAATGACTCCCTCTGGGGCTTATCTCAGACTCCACTCTACGTGTAGGTTGTTGGATCTCTAACACCAAGTTCTTCAATGCATGTTCTACTTTTGCACTCACTCAGAAGCTCCAGCATGTGGCTTTGGAGGGACAGCTTTGTTCAAGGTTCTCAGTAGCACACTGCAGTCCACACATCCATGAGGCTTCCTCCTTGCTCATACTCCTGCACCTGGGACTCTTTTGACCACATGAGAACTGGATATCTGAGCCTCTGCTTCCTAGCAAGGTGTGGTAGGCCACAGCAGCCCAGCATCCCACTGTAACAACTAGGAAAACCTAGATAAATAACACAAGTTGGCATTTTGTTGAGATAGAGTCTCATGTAGCCTAGCCTGGCTTTGTATTCACCATGTATCTGAGGCTGATCTTGAACCCCTGATCCTCCTGCCTCAGCCTACCAAGTGCTGAGATTACAGGCATGTACCACCACATTCTAAAAATCAAACTGAAGAAACATAGATCCAATAAGGAGTTGGGGGACCTTCCAGAGTGAAGTACAGTGATTATACTTGCAGAGGGAATCATTTTTCCCCCTCAGAATACTTGATTTGGTGACCATCATGGGGCTGGCTGGAACTAGACAGGGGAACTTGGGTGTGAGAGAAACCAGCAAGCTTTTGTCAATGGAAAGAGGCTTAGAAAGTGAATTAGACAGTTAAAGCACTCTGAATGTAGGACTAGTCTTTCCCATAAGTCATCTGAATTCTGGGACTGTGCAGAGGAGACTGGAGGGCTTTACCATTCTTCTGGAAGACTAAGATCTCCCCAGGAGCCACTGATATTTTAAAGGCTGGAGGGGAGGGCTTGCCCCTCACATATACACTACTCTTCTCTCAACATTTCCAAAGATTTGAAACTGTGTGTATGTGGGAAGGCAGGTGTGGAGGTGGGTGGGAAGGACAGCTAAGGACCTTGCTGGTAGCCTCCAAAATGAAGCACATTTCCCACAGGCATCACTGAGGAGACGGAGAACCATACANCAGGAGAGGTTAGACTCTGGGACTGAAGCAACCAGAAACCTAATTCAAGTACCAATTACCCTAACTGCCTGCCTAAGAGAGAAATGGGAAGTGTGACAGGTAAGGCACGTCTGTCATCCAAAGCATCCAATGAACCTACTGTTAATAATGTTCAACCCACAATAACGTTATTAGATATGCCACGTCAGGAAAATATGACCAAGAGGGAAAACACTCTCTAAATGACATACAAATGATCTAAGGCTGAGGNGTCCAAGCCCCATGGTAGAGCATTTACCTAGCATGTACAAGGCCCTGGGTTCAATTCCCAATATTGCAAAGTAAAATGTAAAAATAAATTAGTTTTAAAAGTCTAAATACCTAACCGAGGAAACAAAGACACTAGTATGAATGCTTATATTTTATAGAGGAAAATGTTTGTAAAAATGACTAAGAAATAGAGAATTTCCATGGGAACTTGGAATCTATTACAAAATATCCCAGAACTAAAATGTCTGATATTTGAAATTAAGAACTTGATGAATAGGTCCAGGTCTGATTCAACACTGACTGTGGACTGCAGAGATAGAACTGAACCTGGTCCTCTCCCTGCAGACCCTGTTTGGTCTTGCTCTCCTAGGGGAGTCGAGACGCCCAGGTGTCATGAGAGGAGGGATGGATTCCCTTACTTTCTCTGTTCCTGTGGGCAAGAGTGCCATTTCATCGGCCAATCATCATGTTTCAGAGGACATCTGTCAGTCTCTTTAAGTGTGGAGAAGCCTGCATCTCCATTAACAATGAAGGCTGGTGACATGTTTCTGTGACGCTTTACCATACAAACCCTCTTGAAAGTGTCTGGGAGTCACCTCCATGGTCTGAGCAGGAAAGCAAAACAGCAGAGAATTAACTCACAATGACCTACACCCAGCCTGCTTGTGTCTGTCACATGATTTCCTAACGCTGAGGAGATGCAACCTGCATTTCCCTGAATGCCTTGAAAACTCAAAGAAGTCAACTGTGTATCGAATGTCACAGTCTCGGGTCAAATTGGGTCTCAAAGGATAGAAGTTCAAAGCTCTTGAATCCAAACTGCATCCTCCTCCCCTCCTCTGCTCTATCCATCTATTGAACAGTGAGAGAGGTCGGTGCTGAGGCTCAAGGCCAGAAATGGAGAACCAGCAAACTCCTTGCAGAGGCAGGTCTTGAACCCCAAATGTCCAAGCTTGATATTTAGGCCACCCACAAGCCCTTCCTCTGTCCCGTACTTCTGTGACACTATCTCAGATGTCACCTCCTTCAAAAAGCTGTCCCAAGTTCTGCTTGGCTGANGGGCTCACAAAGTCCCTGGGCTTCCCCTCATCACCATCAAATNACTAATGTGGCTCTGGCTGCAGCAGCCAGGGGCACTTTCAGGGTGGTAACGGAGTCTGAGTGCTTCTACTGACCAAGGCACCCAGCCCTTCCCAGGAGCTGTTACTGCAGGCAGGAACCACCACGTGGCTCACTTTGCTAGTGCTCATAAAACAGTGATGAAGGAGCCATTAGTCATGAAATTGGTTTAACCCAATTTCATTATATGGAAGGGGACACAGAATGGGGCTTGGAAATGGGCTGTGATTGTCCCAAGATCACAGGGGAAATGAACTATCAGTATCAGAAATGGACTATCAGCAGGTCTCAGTCATCAGCCCCTGCCCCTTGGGCCAAGGGTAAGTCTGCAGTGAGCCTGGCTGCCCTATGGACCTTGACCACCGAGCAGCCTAGCAAGTTGAGGTTTTTGCAAGTTGACNCTTTTGTGCTCACCCCAAAAACACTGGAAGTATTTGCTCCCCTAAACTGCTGTTCTGGTGGAGTGTGCTGGAGCTCAGAAGGTCTGGGAGCTCTAGCCAAAGAGGAGCCGAGAAGGCTTCTGAAAGAATTCGGCATTTGATACTGTATTTTAGAACACATCGGTATAGCNCTATATCATTAGATCAAATCCCTTTCTGCCTTTATTCTGCAAATCAGAGTGTGTGGTTTTATTCTGAATTACACATTCCAAAGGTTTTTGGGCACTTCAGGCTACTAAAGCTGTGAAGGGGCCATNTCTCTGGTAGGGTTTTCCCTGCTGGAATTCTCTAATAGTCCATTAGTGAGCCAGAGAGAGGAAGAGGGGAAGCAGTCTCCAAATACCCAGGCTGATGCTGCACTCCGCAGACAGCATCCCTACCACACAGTCCTGCTGGGGAGTGCTTANGCTTCCCCAGCAAATGAAGGAACTGGGGTTAGAAGAGGTCAGACCCTCATCTGAGGCCACATTCAGAGAGGTTGTTTCTTTAGCCAGCAAGCCATAAAGATCTGAACCCACCTGGCAGCCAAAAATTCTGGCTGCTGGACCAGCTTTCCACTTGATTGCTGTCTTTGGGCCTCTGAGCTTAGTCTTCACATCTGTCAAACGAGCATTTAGAAAAGATGACCTCCTCCAATTCAATAAACATTTTTGAGGTCCTCTGTGCAGCTG